>JAVSBS010025125.1:96062-113801 GCA_033124195.1 Coracias cyanogaster | reverse complement strand
ATCTTAATGCCTCAGTAATTACTTGACAAGTTGTAAAGTGGGAGTTGAGAACTGCTGAGGCTGACAAATACTGCTATAAAATTAAACATGTAGGAAATTTCAGTGTGTGATTTGTAAAGAGAAAAGGATGCTTGGGTGATTGAAATAGACTGGGTGAAGCTTCACCCACTCAAGTACACTAATATGGTGCAGTGACCTAAAGAAGCACTCTTCTCTATGCTGAAATAAAAGACTAGGTATCTTCAGGACAAAGACTAGAAGAGCTCCAGCCTAGTTTAAAGATTTCAGTAGCCTAAACAAAAGCCACATTAGAGATTGAATTTAATGTTTTGACCTGTGGAGATGTTCTAGGTACATTCAAAGTGTTATGAGACATGCACCTCATTACAGCCTGTTTCTCTGCAGGTCCTGCAAACACAACGCTGCTTTGTTTTCTGATTTCAGGTCTGGCTCAATATGCAGCAGGCTTTGTTGTCTTGCACAGACATGTTCTACCTACACTTTCTGAGGCCTCCCAGGAAATCGAAAGTAAAAGAAAAACAGACTTCCAAACTCAAGGAAAATGCCTTCATTAAAAAAAATAAAAATACAAAATTGTGGATTCTAGTTGCCCATTCTTTCCATGGGTAGAATTAACATTTTTAAGTTGTTTTTTAAGCAGACAGAAAAAATACCCCAGGCTTAATTTATCTAGCATTACACATGGAAATCAGAACTATCAACAGCATGAATTTTAACGAAAATTTCTACAATCATGCAAGAAGGTGGAGTAGTGGACTTATAATGTTCTTTCCAACCTTGCTCTTCTATGATTCTATGAATACGACAAAACCTGACAAATCTAAAAGCCTTTAGGCTTTCATAGATCAAAATAAAAAGTAGATATTAAATGCTTTCAGATCTACCTAGATTAAGATATTTGCTATAGAAAATACAAAGTTATTATTATCTACTCTTTGTAGTAAGCATACAAATTTGTGTATCTCTGCAGCAACTTCAGCAATCTCTGAGCTTACACATACTACACAGAATTTCCCTTTCAACAAAAAAGACATCTACTGCTATTAATTTGCTCTTGAAATATTTCAGACTGTTCTTTTTTGCCATAACCAAAGGAAATCCCCAGTCAAAACATTCTGAATTGCTTGTTGGGGGCTTGAAATTTTATCTACAAAGGCCCACGCGAACTATTCTGTTTTAATCATTCCTGTTTAGTTCCAGCACACTGGAAATTTACCAGTCTTTTAACTAAGCAGTTATTCACCAGATGGAGTTATAAAAGGAAATGAACTTTAGTTGAAAAACAAGATAATATTTTATTAAGAGATGGAAATGCTTTTAAAATGAATTTCATAGTTGAAAAAAAATAAAGGGACACTTCTGTTAAAGTAAGAGCTGTGTTGAAATGAAGTTATTTTCTAGTAGTGGCAAGACATTACTTGAGAAGAAAACACGATGTTTCCTGTTAGCAATTCTAGTGAGATGATGTAGCCACCATACCTTCGCCTCTTTTGTATTTCTTATACCTGAAACATCTTCAGCATTGCTTTCTGTGCAGAACCCAGAGCTTCTTCCTTAAAGAGTCTGATGGACCAAACCAACATGCTAGTTCATATGGAGCAAGAGTTCATAGATATTCAAGTAAGACATTTGAAAGCGTAATTACTTATCTACCAAATAAGAGCTATAACTTCGGAAAGGAAGAGGAAGTCCCTGTAGTTAGATGTATTAACCACAGAGTTCCCACTTACTCAAAATTATTCTTCATCTTTCTTGTAAAGACACGGATTTGTTCTGCATAATTTCCAGGACAGTTCTCTTCCCTTCATAAGTAGGGCAGCGGTCATAGACGTTCTTTTTAGCTGACTTGGAAAGACATTTCAAAATAGTGGGTCGGTTTCCCACACCCTTAGTCATGGAAAACTTTAACATTTTGAAATTTCCTAACAGTCTTCAATATAATTTATTTTTGTTTTGCACTTCCACATTATTTTCAGTTGTAATCCTGAAGCCTAGAGAATCTATAGTGCATCTGTAAAGCACTTGGTCACAGAGCAGCCCGTCTGGCCAGCTACCTAGTTCACTAGATGGAAACTGAGATGTTTCATCAGCCCATCTGTGCCACTAGGCTGGCAGAAATTCAGGGACTTTCAGAACTGTACTCTTCAGATTTCTGTGAAATCAGAATTGGCAAAACATACTGTCATAGTAGAATGCTTTCAGTTTGCCAAACTGCCAATTCTAAAATTGACTTCTTGATCATTTACTGATTTTTAATATCTCATCCTCCCCTGTCAATGTTTATTTAGTTAAATCAAGTCCTAGTTATGTGAATTACACTGTTACTCAGCTATTATAGCTATTCAGATGATTAAGGAGGAAAGAAGATTTAGCTTTAATACACTTACCTATGTGCAATTTTCCAAAAGTTGGATGCAGATGAAGAAGTATGGAAAGAAAAAGCACAGACTATTTGCATGCAACTTTCCTTTTCCTGATGGAGGACTAGGAGGAATTCAGTTTGTGAGTATCTGGAACCAGAGTTCTTGCTTCCCTTGGTGAGCTAACAAATTTCAATTTGTAGAGGGGTGAAAGCCAGTAACAAGCTCTCTAAATGGCAGAAATAACTACAATACCCATTTTCTTTCGAAGAGGTATCCTGAGACAGCTCATGAATGGCATACAGCCCATAAGATCTAAGAGTAACTCTTTGCATTATTCTTCCAGCTATCAGTAAAATAGATTGTATTTGGAATATAAACCCAGAATAATATTGAATAAATTAATGTAAATTCAGGTTAAGATCCAGATTATTTTACTCACTTTAAAACTTGGGAAATCAGTGTTCCTTAGATGTAATTACATGATATTTTACATTGATATATTACACAAAATTAAAGAACAAGTTATTTTCCTCTGCCTCTCTAAATCAAGGAAGGACAAAAAAAAGCCAACAAAACCTCAGAGTTATGGGTTTTTTATTGGAAATACTTTTCAGTGTCCACCATTTCTAACTACTACTACACAAACAGCAAGATACAGCTACCTGGTGCCTGGTCCACTAGTGCTTATTATTACTTCAGAATCAAGTACATCCCCTCTGTTCTGCCCTTGACATTTTGCTTCAGCTAGCTTCTTTATTTACCTCTGATGCTTTTGTATTTTTCAAGCTCTGGCAGAAAGCTGTAGAGTGTATCCTATTGTCATCCTTTTGTCAAGCAGTACCTGATATTTTGGCCTTTTAGGGGAAACATTGTGACAGAAAAAAGTAGTGACATGGAGCTCTATTGAGCTTGTTTATTTATAGAGTATATGCCCTTAAGCAGCTCCACAGTAGGTCACAAAGACACAGGAAACCCCCTTCTTTTGGAAGTCTCAGCTTAAACACTAAGAAACAACAGAGCTTTGAAAATTATCCCTAATTGAAAGAAATTTCTTCCTTCTTCAGCAAGAATGGACACCAAGAAACTATGTCACCGAAGTAATAACTAAGCCATAGAATCATAGAATTCTATGCCAATGTTTCTTCAGCCAAGGTACACTGCTTACTTTAATTTAAAAACATTTAAAAGCCTGTATAAGATTTTCATCTGATGATTCTCAGAAGAAAATCTTTATTTTATCACAACATAGCCTTACTGTATTTTCCAAAAGACCTCAACCAAAAAACATTCCTGGAAATATTAGAATGAGAATTCTGAAGGAAAGAGCCATGACCAGAATTTTATCTCTCAGTCATGCCACTAATGTGCAAAGAGATACTCAATGGTTTGACTATTGGAAGAGCTTGTATTAATAAAGGTATATAAATATATTTTCCTAATACCTATAGAGAGACCTAACCTTCTGCTGTTATTGACAATTAAATGGCCACTTCCAGACCTTTAAGCCTTTGCCATAGAACTGAATATGTATTATAACATTCTATCTTCACATACAAACATACACAAAAGTTTCCTTCTGCGATTCTTGCTTTCTTTCGTCTCTTAATATTTCTCCAGCTAAACACTTCTGACAATGTGCATGTTTCTCTCTGCATCCATAGCAGAAACACTTGGTCAAATTACTTTTTCACCTTATCATAAACTCTACATCTCATATGCCCTCCTTTTTTACTCCTTTTCCAGTACTAGGTGGAGAAGTTAAAGCAATACCAGACAAGCTCAGAGCTGAAGCAGCTCCACAGGTGGTGGTATAAAAGGTGTTCATCAAACACAGGGATGCAGTCACCTGCCACCCATGGAGTCTGACTCACTCACATCTACCTTGGCACTTCCATGCTCGACTACAGTGATTTAATGACATGAAGAAAGATAAGGGAGAATAGGGTTCTTTTTATCCTCTACTTCTTCCTCACATGTAACATGTAATCTCTGCCAACTTTAATACTGGGCAAATTTAATTCATTGAAAGAAAAAAAAAAACACCCCTCTTTTTCTGTTAAACGAAGACGTTCTAAAAAGCCTAGAAACTTAAGATATCGGAAGAATTGCACATTGATCTACCTCCCACTATAACATAGGCCTCCTCTTGAGCTCACTGGAGTCAATAGAAAGACTTAGATTGAGTTTGATGGGTTTTGGATGAGTTTTTCTGAAAGCACTCAATTCATCTCACTTCTCTTATTAGCTCTATACATTGCTGTTGTATTAACAAAATTCTCATCTACAAATAAAGAACAAGTCTTTAACACATTGCAAAACAATTTCGGAATTGCTTGGGGATTTTTTGAATCAGCCTTTTATACATGGGATTGTTTATACTCTCATTTTCTTTCACATAATCACAGAACAAGCCAAACTGCTAGACTTTAACTCAGCTCCTGTTAGCATCACTGCATGCAAGAAAATGCTAAATGAAAATTTTAGGTCATGTGCATGAAAGCTCTTTGAGGGGGTAGTTTACTTCGCATTATTTGAAAGAGGTAATTCAACGTCTTAAAGAGATCTATTGATAGCATATTATTTTTAAGTCAAGTCTTTAAGATATTTAGCTTTTTCTTTGCTGAAATGACCTGGGTTTGTTCCTTTATGAGACTATTTAATGGCATATTAGAACTGTAGCAATTCTCTGCTGGCTATTTCCCTGGAGTAGTAACAGCTTAATTCGAATGCAAAATGGCCAAGATGTACTTCAATATCTGTCCATTTGCCATCACTTATATGATCTTATTACCATCCTAACAAACACTTGAGAATATATGGGTTGTTTCTCCACACAGTGCTCATGTGGGGCAGCAGGTTACCACTCCAGAGACACTGAGAACCATGCCTGAGCCTCACAGCACAACCTGGTCCCACTCAGAAATCCCATTCCAGAACCCGCAGTACCTCCTGCACCCTAAATCAATGTCTGTATTCCTCTTGAATGAAATAGATGGCATAAAGTCTAACAAAGAGGGAGGGATGACAAGGTAGGAAGCAGCAGTTAAGGAAAGTGTTTCAGGATGCTCGTAAGAGAAGCTGAGACGATCACACTTGTAAGCAGTGTGAGGAAGCAGCAAGGTTCAAGCTAAGGGTGTTGTTCAGAGGGATAAAGGCAATGTAATATGGTAACATCAAATAGGAATCTAGGTCCTCAGTGTTTACCTAAAATCTGGAAACTGTTATTGGAAGAGTTAAGTGTTAGCTTGGGATTCACATAAATGTGCTGCACCACAGAAGCCATAAATTACAGTGGTCAAGTATAGAGACTAATCCTACCTTTTCATTATGTGTGTTAGAGAAGGAAATTCTACTATAAAAGATCCATTTTTATTTCTATTTTTTAAAAATGGCTTTTACTATTTCTACAGAAGTCTTCAAAGTCCTCTTTCTATGTTCAGTTCCAATGAAAAACATTTATTTTCAGGTTTCTTTAGAATCCACCTGGATCTCAAAGAGTCACATCTTTGATCTACTTATACAACCACTAAACAAAGAAGTCACCACAGCATGTTCCCAACTGCAAATTAATCTAATTTTTAGACTGACCTCATAACTATTTCTACACATCTCCTTCTTCTCCCAAATTTTGCATCATTGAAACTTCATTGACTGTTCTTGCTTTTGTGGTTAATCTCTCCATTATCCTTAAGAAGAGGAAAAATATTTTTTATTTTCTTTAGCAAGAGGTACCTGTTCATTGATATTTTATCTTTCTTTGCACACAAAACATATGCACACTGTTAATTCCAAAACCATACTATAAGATTAAATTTTGTAAGACTTACTAGGCCATTCATTCTAAGCCTAGCTTTTGAAAAAGTTTCTCCCATAATGTTATGTATAGTCTAATAAATAGTGATAGTAGGAGAACACAACTGATTTCCCCAGGCTGATCTCCATCTGTTCATAGTGTAAAACATGTGGATATGTAGTTCAATTAATTTGAAGGTACTGTCTGAATCAGCTTGATGTCAAGTCTCTGAATGAAGAAAAAAAAATAAACTGTTAAAAAGATATAACATTTTTCCCCAGGGAGTCTGATTGAGAGTTTTCTTAAAATGATGCAACATTTCATAAAACAGGTACATAGGAACATTAAAGGGAAAATCCACTATATTTGGAGAAGAAAAAAGCTATTTTAATGCTGTCCTTTGGAGGTCTGAATTATGTAGATCCTAACAAATCTTTTTCCTACAAGTGTGAATATACAGATGTAGTTCCAATACAAGTAATTTGCCTTTGTCTCTGCCTCTTTGCACAACATTAAGCATTTGATTGCCATCTGTACCAGAAACACAGTAGTAAACTGTGAAAGAAATGGGTTCTCTGTAAATTTCAAGTATACTAAAAATTCCTCTTGCAGGGACATTGATCATTTTCGATCTAGAAGTAGAAAAACTTTCTGCCTCAAAATCATTCCTTAAAATAACATTTTGCTCCTTTCCATTGTATATTTGATCCACAACAAAAGGTTAACACTTGCATCAAGAGATAGTAACTTGTAAGCAAAACAGAAATGCACAGGCTTTCCTGCTTCCAAGAGTAAATATAAAAAAAAGCCCAACAAAACCAAACCAAGAGTACCTTTCCTTTTGCAGAAAAACACAGGAAGGAATGAGGGACTCAGAAGGTTTTTCTATATTATGTCAAGGCAAGTCTAAAGTAATATACATTCTTTCACCTCCACTTACCAAATAAGTAGCGTAATCTGAAAAAAAAAAAACACAACATAGTCAACATCTCCATTTGATACAACAGTCTCCCTTACTACTACTTGTACATCTAACATCAGTCTAGTGGTAGCATATCAAACTTGCCCATCTGTTCATATCTTGTTAACAACACCACAATCTTATTGCAGCCACCTCTCTGCCTACCAGAACACATAGACTAAGATGGCTGTAATCCTCTCAGTCACATCCCAAAATGTAGATGGTTGAAGATGGAGCTTAGGCCACTTCTTTGATGTATGCAATCAGCAGAGGCGGGATTGTTGGTTTTTATGTACCTACAAAGTCACACATATCTGAAATATCATCAGTGATCATTTTGAAGTGTTTCTAAGCTCACTTAAGGAGGTCAAAGTGAAAGCTCTTGTCATGTATCAATTCTTTAAATTAGCTGGCTAATTTATATTTTAAAATTGCAATTACAATCAAAAAGAGCAGAAACATCATTTAAAAGAAAAAGTTCTGTTTCTGACAGCTGTATACTTAAGATTTCATTTTCAAACACGAATCATTCACAAATGAACATCTAAGAAGACCTTTTTGACACTATACCAGAACAGTTCTGCACTGCCATAAGTCATGTAGAAATGGGAAAAGATAAGCAAAAGACTCTGACAGACAGCTGTAAGAGAAAGATTAAAATACTCCTCATATATAAAGCTCATGTGGAGTGCAGATTTTGCTGCAATGAATCTGCACTTGAGAATTCTAGTGCAAACTGGAGCTGCTTACTTCCTTGGAAATGCTTCTTATTATATTACAGATGGTTTCTGGAGTCCAAAATGCTTTGTGGCTAATTTTGGGGGGTAACACAAAATGTCAATTTTGATCTATTGGAATTCTCCTTACCATTTGCTTCTTATCTGTTTTAAAGGTTACTTCTCCCTTGGTCTCTTAATTGATAAATAAAGATGGATTCTGAAAGTTTAAAGACTTCTGTGGCATGCTATTAGGGAAGAGCTTGGTCAAAAAGCAAGCAGTTTTTGTTCAAAGAAAACTTTTTCCAAACTACACATATGTCACAAAGACCATCTTTTCCCACGTCTTCTTCAGGAATAATAGATTGAGGGAGCTGGAAAAAGACTGGTTATTTATGCTCAGACTTCAGCTGTATGGTTCTATTCAAATCTTGAAAAATTACTTTTTTAGGAGAAGGTCTATGGTAGGCAGAGACAGATGGAAAGGTATGGTCATATATTTTTTACAATACTGTTCCATAACGTATTTGATGTGAGTCATGGAAAATCTTCCTACACGATTCTTACAGTACATGTTGATGAGTGTGAGAGGCAAAGAAAGGGAGCCTATAGCTGCAAAGTTCAGGAGCTCAACACATGCAATGGCATTGGATCAAGTGCTTCAAATGGTTAAAATAAAAGACCAGAACAGGAACCAGTGGCTTCTTCATTATTGTGGCAAAATAAGTCATACAGTGAAAGTGATCACATTTTAGACATTTTCAGTACTATCCATTCTAAATTTCTCTATGTATGAGACACTGTATATACACCGAGGTTTTTTTAAGTGTTTCTGTCTCCTGTGAACTACATTATATACCTGTATATGTATATATCCATGTATAAATACTGTATACATAATTTTATTAAAAACATCAGTTTTTCCCCTCCACTTGCATTTCATACCTTCATTTTCTAAAGACAGAATATTCTGTTCTCATCTTGTTCACTTACTGTCTGCCTATTTCTGCCTTTGCTTCAAATTCTAGATGGTCTTAATAGCCTTCCTTATAGTGTTTCTTCATTCTACCAAAGCTAATTTGAAGTCTTAGCTCCAAGTGACACATTTCATCTACCATCTGTAGTTTTCTATTGTCTGGGGCAAATCCTCAGTTTTACTGTGTTCCTGAAATCCCTGTGTAATTATAATCTAGCGTGGGATTCAGCTACAGATTGACACCTACATTTAGATGAATACAGGTGGCGCTCTAAATATGCAAGACATATCTAACTCGGAACTATCCTCTATTAAAATCAAGTCAATATTGAATATACAGTCTGGAGAGCTACTCTCTTGAGTAACTACTACTTTAGCATAATCTGAATAACTGTCTAGGCTCCACTGATTGTATTCCTCAGGACCTTTTCTTGGTTGTCCTACTGGTCAAGCACAATATAGAATGTCTTTAGTATCCTGGGTGGTTCTTCTACAGAAGGACATTAGGAGTCTCACAGGTTTTATGACCTCTCTGCCAGCTCTGTGTATTTATCCTGGGTAATGATAAATTGCCTCAAATCATACCAGACACCTACATTTAGGCAATTGAATCAAGATCTCAGGGATGCTAAGGAGAGTTTAGAAATCTTTTAATCTTGCAAACACTGACAAGGAAACTTTTCAGATCTTTTGATCTAAAGATGTCTTATTTTTTCATCCACATCTCCAGTTTTCTAGAGGATCCAGATTAATCTTCCTCTTTAATAATCTACTAACAAATGCCTTAGTTCAAGATTGTGTTAGAAGTCTCCTGATTTTCATTGGAAAAAAAGAATACTAGTGTTAGAAGAAAAAGGAGGAATAGACACTTCTTGACCCTGGGACAAGAGACCAGATTCACTGCAAGTGAATTTATGTATGTGAAGATGGAGAAAGTCATAGAAAAGTCTGCAGATAAGCTCTGAACAAAAAGGGGTTTGTAAGGATGTTCATGAGGAAAAGAAGAAATAGGGAAGCAGTTAACATTTAAGCAAATTATGGTTCCTGAAACAGCAGAATGACATGTGGATTCTTTTGGGCAGATTCATCCAATACCACACAATTTAGAAGACATTTATGTGGCTATATGATATAAAGACACATAAACTAAAAAATGTTATTAAGTATCTTTCTACTGTTCTGTCTCAAGGTGTTTTCTTTCAGAGATTGCCTCTTACACACAGAAAGCAAATTGAAATTGTTTTAATGCATAGGATAAGTGATCAAAAAGCGTGCATTAAGGGACTAGAGTACAACAAACACATTGGAAGTACAGCTCATTATAAAAAGGCAAAAATTAAACTAATTCCGTTTATGCTACAGACGTGCTAAGAAGTATTAATTACATAAGTCGTGTAGTCTTTTTGCTGAGTTACATAGAAATGCTTGCAGTATGTGTTACAAACTTCAAACATTCATATAGAACAGCCAAATGGGATTAAAAAGAAACAATTCAGCAGTAAGACAGCAATGATCAATAGCTTACTGTTAAGTACTGAGAACTTCTCTCCTGTAAGAAAGTAAGAGAAATAGTCTTCACTTTTCTCCATCATAGGCTTAAAATTACTAAATGTCCCTCTGGGTAAACTCTTCCATCATTCTTCTCATGTCCTTCTTTTCACTTAATTTGAAGGGCTATGGGAGGAAGAGAAACTACAATAATAACATCCAACTAAACTCACTCTTATTATGCTCCTTATCCAAAACTGAACTATATCTTTCTTGTCTAAGGACTGCTAGGTAAGAGGGCTTCAGGAGAAGAAACAGTAAGTTCTGTTTTCACATTCTCAGAATTACTTATTCATTTTTTTAATAAGCATTTTTATCATCTCACTCATTTCACCATACTAGCAACTAGGGAATATTCCTTTCTTCCATAGTGATCAGGTCCTGTACCAGGATGTGGAAGTCTAAATTTTGAAGGAACTGTTTAAGAAAAAGGAGGAGGTATACAATATCAGAGAAAAGAAATGAGAGAATAAAGAAGTAAACAGGAGATCAGGAAAAGAAAAGTGTTTGAGTGAAAGATGGTAAGAGTGAAAGATGACAAAAGCAAGAAAACACAAGAAAATTTGGGAAGAGAGAGAAAAATTAAAACTGGAATAGGGAAAGAAAAAAGTTATAGAAGTAAAATAAATGATACACAACTCTCAAAGATATGAAACCTTTAAAACTCACAGGTACATACGGGAGAGGGAACAAAACAAAACTAGGGATGCACATCTAGTAAATTAATTGTTATTCAAGTTTTGTGGAAACATGAAAGTGAGACTTGGAAATACAAGATCAAAGTGTTTCACTAAATGCAATATGCAATACAGAAAACACCCAATCCTGTACTGAGGTGTTTGTGTGAACATCTGTGCTGAGGAGCAGATTAAGTGATAGTCATGATAACACAATTACATTAGTTTAGAAGTATGATGGTGACCTAATATAGGATTCTTTTTCCTTGATATTTTCTTTCCTATCAGTATATGCCCAAGGAAGGGTGTATTTTCTTATGATTACAAGGTCATACTTCCTAAAAGTTAAAAAAAACATAAATGTTGAATATTGAATATTTGGCTAGAATTAAATGTCCTTTAGGCATCAAGTTTTCATACTAATCTTAAATGTTTGACAGAGCCATACTTTGAGATTCAAAGTGAAATTAAAAAAAAAAGACTACTGTGGCCCAAATTCAAAAAGGACTTGAAGAAAATGCAAATGCCTGTATTGGAAAGTGTAATCTTTAAAATCCTCTCCTAACTTCTTAGATACTAAAGGATAAAAGGCTTCTTTTTAACACTGAAGTCCTGACCACTCTGAGGGGACTTGAAGGCTCTGAACACCCCCACATTGGCAGTGCTGCTGCCCTTACCTGCTGCCATCTCAAGCATCATCAGAGCCCTCAGGGAGGTAACCAGCCACTCTGTCTCCTAGACTGGCAAACGTGCACAACAACCACACCCATGGGCAAAGGGAGAGTGACAGCTACCAGCAGGAGAACATTTCCCATGGCATGATCCCTCCATTTTTTACTGCCAGTCCTGGTGCTCAGAAACCTCCACACAGATTTCTTTAATACTTTACAATATTTCTCTCTCCTGACCCTTCCTTCCTCCATCCCTAGTTAATCTTTCTGTGTTTCACAGGCTATAATTTACATCTTTAGCCTTCCCTTAGGAGAAAAACACCATATCAGCTCTAAACCCTTGAATAATATTTCTACTGCTCCACAGGTGCCCAAAGTCTCATTTTTCTCCTCAGATGATCTTACTGACTTGTTTCTAGTTAAATCATAGAATGCTTTGGGTTGGAAGGGACTTCTAAAGGTCATC
Organism: Coracias cyanogaster; assembly: GCA_033124195.1. Lineage (NCBI taxonomy): Eukaryota > Metazoa > Chordata > Aves > Coraciiformes > Coraciidae > Coracias > Coracias cyanogaster. The sequence goes on along the minus strand of JAVSBS010025125.1, from coordinate 101,609 downwards.
TCATCCAACCCTGCTGCAGTGAGCAGGGACATCTCTAACTAGATCAGATTGCTCAGAGCAGAGCAACTGTTCCCATCTTGGACTTGGCTTATGTTGTTTCTTTTTCAGACCTGATAGAGGGCCTGAAATCTTCCCTAGTTTTTGTTATTTATCATATTCCAGTTATAGCAGCCTGCCTAACCATATCTAACTTAGATTGTTTTCAAGCCTGCAGCTACAGTCATTCAAAAACACAGTTGCGGTTCTGGGGGTTACCCATATTGCATGTGGAACTCTAGTTGATGGACTGGGTTTTCAGAGCAGCTATATAAAGCTACAGAGCTAACAACCTGCATGACAGCCTTTGACAGAAAGGAAAGCAGGCTGATTTTATATAACCATGTTAAAAATGAAGCAAGCAAGGAAGAAAATCACCAAAGTTAAATCAATATGTGACTCTAGTGATGAAGAAAGACTCTTCAAATACATACTTGCACTTAAGCAATGGAGAGATTTAATTATATTGTTGCTATTTAATATGTAAGCTAGGGATGAAAGATTTTTATCTTGCATACATTCTATAAGGGAAAGCATTATATCTGTTATTGAAAAAGTCTTGCTACAATTATTTTTTCCAAACTATCAAATGTATTAGTTTGGAACATAACTTTAAAATTCTGTTCTAAATTACAAAAATTCCTGACAGTTTTTAAAACATTGCTGTTTACATTATAAAAGCAACTCTGAAATGGACAATTGCTTTAGAAATATTATTTGTTTGGTGTTTTAAACCCCTGTTGATATTTTCAGCATTTTAAACATGTGAAAGTGATTAAGTATCAATCAATGCAGATAAAACTACGTTCAGGATAAGACAATTTCACTCTTTGCCAAGAAAACTGTTATTTGAGGTAGCCTGGGTAGAAACCTGCTGGTTTTTTGTATTATATTTGTTTTTCCTGCTGTTTTATCCAGCTGTATATTTGGTAAGCTCATTTCAGCAGTATTGCAAAGGGATCTCTTGACAGAAAAATCCCTGCAAGAAGAGCTTGGAAAATAAACCTAGAAACATTGCAAGAGTAGTGTTACCATTATACAGTCACTATGCACCTGTGACAAAAGCTCTGTGCCAACTGTTTTCTTAATTTTACTTTACGTAAAAGGACAGATGATGTCAGGCATAAATCTAGTAGTTTCTAAATGGAATATGAAGGTCCAACACTAAAAAGATCTGAAATAATTCCTATGTATATTTCAGCTAGTAATCTCAAAATTAGTTTCAGTCAACATAGTCCACAAATTTAGAATACACCTTAATCAAAATAAACACATCATCAGTTTAGAAACAAGGTAGCTGGATACCATGAAGCAAAGGGAGAGGATGGGGAGCAGAGCCAGAACAGGCTGTACAGGAAACTGCTGAAATCGGAATATTGACTTGCACTCCCAGTGGCACAGCAGGGAGAACATCATTGCTGAACAGACTTGCTATTAATTCTGTTGCCTACATGGGTCATGGCTGCTAAATTAACTGTCTTTAGTGATATATTAAGTTCTCAAGGTTCATGACAGATTTCGTTCCTCATCTGTTCTGAAGCTGACAGCAGCCATTTCCGCTGCTTCTGCAAATCACACTGAAGCTACAGATTTTGTGTGTATGACAGTGACTTTAAGCAGTGTAACGGCTGACATACAGCATTCTCAGTTATTAAAAAAAAAAGAAAAAGAATCAGCATCCTTAAGTGAGTTATCACACTGTGTAAAAGTGTCGATTGTGACAGTTTAAAATCCTTTCCCTGTATCTTAATGGAGCCAATTAAGATATCCTCAGATTGTTATAACATTTGTCGTATTTTTTCTTGAACTTGATGTCCCAATGTCCTGGTGTGAGTTAGAATGGAACTAATTCTGTTTAGTGATTTTACTTCTCCGCTCAGTCTCTTCTAAGTCCTGGCACTTTCTGAAGTTAACGGCAGATTTTCGCAGCCGGTCTCTGCTTCTCGCAGTGATAATGCTCCATGTTTAGAGTTACTGCTGAGGGTTAGGGTGTGCAGAAAGGCTCTTGCTTCTACTTCAGTCCTGTGTGGACCAAGGTCACTGCTCAATCTTGTGCACCAGGTTGGGGATGCAGAAAGTAAAGGGCTGCACCTGCAGGGAGTAGCCAGCACAAGGGACCCCAAACTGACTAATGGGGGATTCCACCCCACATATGCCATATTCAGTACAAAGCTGGGGCATCACAAGGCCCAAACTCTCTTCTTCAGTGACAATGTCATAATTGTTATCGGGGGGTTGGGTTTGATGTCGGGTTTGTATATGTTTTAATATATTCCATTTTATTTTTATTATTATTATCATTAAAGCTCTCTTAATTTTCTTCTCTAATTCAAAGTCTCTCTCCCTTATTCCCTCTCTCTTTGCCTTTGGGAAGGGAGAGGGGTTAATAGAGAGCATCTGTCGTTCATCTAGTGGTCAGCTCAGCCTCTAAACCCTCATGCTCTATATAGCTAAAGCAGAGTGCTTCCTTGCCCCTTGGATTACCTTAATAAACCTGCTCTCTCCCGCCCTCCTCCCCTTCCCAGAAAAATGCATGTTTACACATATAGTGTTCTTGTGCTGGTTTCCTTGACCCATTCCCATCTATTTGCATTAAAAATGAGTATTTTTAAAGCCTGCTCGGTGTTATCATCCCAATGGGAAACAACAATCACATCTCCATGTAAAGCCATGTAGCTTTACATACAGCAAGAATGTTTAGTTCTGAAGAACCAGGCCTTTGCCACACTTTGGGAGTGGTACTGAAAGAGCCAAATGTTATTTTAAATAGAAATCACAATATTATATATTATTTCTTAAAGCTTGCTACTTTGGGGCTGATACAATATATCAGCTCTCACTTGTACAAAAATAAATTTCAGCCTGACTCAGATCAAAGAACAGATTTTCTTTTGCATAATCATGGAGTTGGTTTGGAGGTACGAATTTTGAAAATGGGAAGGTGACTAATTATACTGATCCAACAGACTGTGCTAAGAGTAGCAGTAACGAATACTTCTTAAAGCCATAGACTGAAATAGATTTTTGCAGCTAAATACCACAAACACAATGAAAAGACCTTTGATTTTTTCCACTATTTTACCTAAATTTCAAATGTGAGCAGGTTATCCTGAATCTGCTGGGAAAACAGGCACACATTTTTCCTTACTTTATAATGCCAGTAGTGCCAATAATAACATAACTTTAAATGTTGGTAGTTTTGCAGACCTAATAAAATCTACTAACGTAAGGAAGAGTAGGCTGTATGGTTTAAGTAGCAGAAACTAGAGACAAAGTTAAAAAAAAAAATTTGGTCTCCTTAAAAACTTACATTTTGATGGAACACATTATAAATTCTTTACAGAGTTGGTCAGTGTGGTATCACAGACTATTTTGAAAATATACTTTAGACAATAAGCACACCTGGAACAACAGAACAGCAAGTTAACAAGATATATCTTCATCCAAACTAAAAATCCCCACATGCTTTCCATGAAAGACTGGCCCAATTTTTCCATTCAAGGTTTTCATGATCTGAGTAACAAAACTTTAGACAAAAATGTCTTATTTATTGGGGTTATTGTCCTTAGTAAAGGCAGGCAAGGGGAAAAACTAATCATTTTCATAAGTAATGATTACTGCAGTGACATAACCAGCCATTTTACCTGCATTTTCTTGTTCAAATAGAGTTTCTACAGGCAAAAGGGCTAGAGAATCAATGGACTTAGAAACAATGTGTTCAGGTTTTGTTTTATTTGGTCTGACTCAGCTCCCAATGCATCCACAGGGCTCCACAAGAAGTCCCTGAGGAACCTACAAAATGCCAGGGGGACTGCAGTATTTTCCTTAAGATGAGACATTCACTCTTTCATAATCTAAAGGGACCTGTAGAAAATTGAGCTTTACTAGTTAGTTCAGAAAACACCAACAACAAAATAAATGGGCATTTCTTAATGCAGACAGAGCAAACAGAAAAGTTAATTGTGATTAATAACCTCAGTTCAAATACAGCTCTCAAAAAAACCTGTATTCTGGCACTGAAGACAGGGTATATACATTGTAAGCATATCAGCTAACATGATTATGGAATCCATCATGTTTTAATGATGCTGCACAATAATAAATCATTCTGTAAAATACACAACTCATCTTCCTGCAAATACAATAATTTCTCTCTAATCCTGGAAGCTCAGAAACAACCAAATACTCATTTTAATGAAATAGTTTGAATTTTAAAAATATTGACAATTACTAGATATTTTGAATATACATCAGCTTCAAAGTTAAGAGTGAAAAAGAAGTGTTGGAGACTGTTTATCTTAATGTTCTATGAGTCAGCAATTTTCAAATGTCAGAAAATTGACCAGACTCTATCCTTGATCTTACAGTTTTCAAAAATAAATATCTGATCAGTCAAATGGAGGATTAATGCCAAACAGTAACAGTTTCAAAGGAAATTTCCAGAATACAAGTATTTAAATCTATAACCAGACACATGAGTGAAAATGACTATAAAAAGTGCTTATAAAAACCAGATATGATTGTTACTGAACTTGATGCAGTGCTTAGAACACTTGGGCAAAAAAATATATTATTATAGTTCTGATGGGTTTGTGTATAAATACATATACAATTACTAATACACTGGAAGCATGCAAGCCAGGCTATTTTACTTATATTGTAAGGAATTATATATACGTAATTATATTGGTGTAATAAAAACCTATGAATTCTTCATAAAGAATTCAAACTTACAGTCTCTTTATGTTCTAAAATATTTTAAAAAGCAGTATAGAGAATGTGGAGTGTTTATTTTAATTATACCTCGACATCTCTAGAAATCTGGTAAAAGCAGGGGCTGTTTTATTCTCTGAGTCACTCTAGCCTCCTACCGAGGAGATATGCTTTCCAAGATATGCTATACTCTCTAACAGAAAGCATGGTTCTTTTGAGCCAGGAAATCCCTCCAACTGAAATCAAAGCTGGTCCATTTAAAATATAGCAGGGGCATTAACGGATTTACAATTGGTTCATGAATGCAAGTTAGAATCATAGAATCATTATGGTTGGAAAGGAACACCAGGATCATCAAGTCCAACCTTCATCCCAACATTCCTCTAGCCACTAGACCACAGCCTCAAGTGCCACATCTACTCACTTTTAAACACCTCCAGCGATGCTGACTCCACCACCTCCCTGGGCAGTCTGTTCCAGTGCCCAAACACTCTCTCAGTAAAGAATTTCTTCCTAATATCTCATCTAAACCTTCCCTGATGCAACATGAGGCCATTTCCTCTCATCCTGTCATTAGTTACTTGGGAAAACAGACCAACACCAGCCTCACTACAACCTCCTTCTAGGAACTTGTAGAGTTGTCTCCGCTCAGTCTCCTCTTCTCCAGACTAAACAGCCCCAGTTTCCTCAGACACTCTTCATAAGGTTGCTTTCCAGACCCCTCACCAGCTTTGTTGCCCTTCTCTGGACCTGCTCCAGCACCTCAATGTCCTTCTTGTACTGTGGGGACCAAAACTG
>JAVSBS010025125.1:79191-95962 GCA_033124195.1 Coracias cyanogaster | reverse complement strand
GTAATATCTCCATAGAGTAAATACGGTTTTATTTGAATATATTTGGTAATAAACTTGTTAAATACTCATCGATCTCCATGGTTGCCTACAAGCTTGCTGGGGTAGTATCTCACTTTGCCCTTGATCCCCTTCCCTTTTGGGAGGCAGCACGGACGCTTGCACCCAGACCGCAACAAATGCCTTACTGAAGTCCAGGTAGACAACATCCACCGCCTTGCTCTCATCCACTAGGCGGGTCACCTGATCACAGAAGGAGATCAGGTTGGTTAAACAGGACTTGCCCTTCACGAACCCATGTTGGCTGGGCCTGATCCCCCTGTTGTCCTGCACTTGTTGTCTAATCACCCCTAAGATGAACCTCTCCATAATCTTCCCAGGTACCGAGGTTAGGCTGACAGGCCTGTAGTTCCCCAGATCCTCCTTCCTGCCCTTCTTGTAGATGGGTGTCACATTGGCAAGTCTCCTTGTTGACCTCCCCAGTTGACCAGGATTGCTGATAAACGATGGAGAGAGGCTTGGCAAGCTCCTCTGCCAGCTCCCTCAGCACTCTCAAGTGGATCCCATCCAGCCCCATAGACTTATGGACGTCCAGTTGTCTTACCAGGTCATTCACTGCTATTTCCTGGATTATGAGGGGATCATTCTGATCTCCATCCCTACCTTCCAGCTCAGGATGCAGAATATCATGAGGATAACTGGTTTGGCTATTAAAGACTGAGGCAAAGAAGGCATTAAGTACCTCAGCCTTTTCCTCATCCGTGGTAACGATGTTCCCCCTTGCATCCACTAAGGGGTGGAGATTCTCCCTGGTTCTTTTTTTGTTGTTAATATATTTGTAAAAACATTTTTTATTATCTCTTGCAGTGGTGGCCAGGCTGAGTTCTAGCCAAGATTTTGCCCCTATAATGTTCTTTCTACATGACCTAACTAAATCTCTATACTCTTCTTCAGTAGCCTTGCCCTTCTTCCAAAGGTGGTAGACTCTCCTCTTTCTCTTAATTCCCAGCAAAAGCTCCCTGTTCAGCCAGGCTGGTTGTTTTCCCGCCAGTTTGTCTTACGACACGTGGGGACAGCCTGCTCCTGAGCCTTTAAGAGTTTCTTCCTGAAAAGAGTCCAGCTTTCCTGGACCCCTTTGCCCTCTAGGACTGTAGCCCAAGGGACTTTCTCAACCAGTGTTCTAAACAGGTTGAAGTCTGCCTTTTGGAAGTCCATGGTAGTGGCTTTGCTGCCCTCCTTCCTTACTTGGCCAAGAATTGAGAAGTCTATCATTTCATGGTCACTGAGCCCAAGACGGTCTCTAACCACCACATCATACACCAGATCTTCTCTGTTTGTAAACAAGTCCAGCAAAGTACCTTCCCTGGTGGGTGCACTTACCAGTTGTGTCAGGAAGTTATCTTCCACAGACTCCAGGAATCTCCTAGACTGATATGAACTCCTGTCTGTTGTCCGCAGACCTTGTGCAGCATAAAGCTCCCCACATTCAAAAAACCCAAAATGCTGTTGGTGGCACCAGCCTCTCAGCCACATGTGTTACCTTGAAATAGTGGAAAAAATTCTGCTGTCATTGAAAGTGTTTGTCAACCTGAAAAGATCCTCAATAATGTTTATTAATAAAGTAGTTTATTCAGAAATGACACCCTGAGGAAAATAGCTGTAGCTGGAATTTATAATATATTCACTTACTGTTGGTTATTAATTTCTAAGACTTGCCTCTTGGACATACTTACAGAGTAAATAGCTGAGCTTCTGGAAAACTTAGAAAAAACACTGTGGTACTTTAGCTGAAAATTGCTAACAAAAGTCAATAGACATTCATCAGACTAAGGATTAAACTCTTAGTAAAACTGGAGAGATGAGGACCAGAGCAACAGCAACAGTAAGAAATCAGTTAAGAGCACTGATTTAGAAAGTAGGACATATATGTTCAGTTTTTAAATTCATTAGTTTATGTAAAATATGCATCAGAGACTTGAACCTGGGTCTGTCACTTTCCAACTGGAGTCTCCAAAGCAGTGGGTTACTCATGTCTTCTTGATAAGATGCTGTTATTCTCATCAATGTCAAGTGGAAATGAATGATGAAATAATTTTTTTCATAAAATCCATTTCTGTTTTCAGACTAACTGCAGCTGACCATCTGTCTCTTACAGTGGACAGCGAACTGATTTGGTTTTTGGAGTGCCCGGTTCCCATATGAGTATATTGGTCAAGAAGACAATTTAAGAAGTCTCCTTTTTATTGGACTAGAGACATTTAGATAAAATGGATCTATCAAAAGTCTCTGGGGAGTTTGAATTCAAAGTAAAATGAAAGAAAGTCAATATACTTGTTATCCAAATACTGTAAAATATGAATCATTCATAACCATTCAAATGTCGAAATTAGACTCTTTGCTGTTGTTTTTCTTGTCCTTAAAATAGCCACGGCTTAGTTTGTTCCCTTTATTCTACCAGTTCAGTGATGACAAGAGATTCTACAGGCATAAAGTGAATTTACAGGAAAGAAGAATAAGGACAAAATCAAGTGACCTCCAAGCAATTACAAGTAAGCATGGAAGAAAATGAATGACACATCAAAGCATCAACTTCAAAGACACTCCCAGGTGGCTCTTTTCAGAATATGCGACACAAGAATTGTACAATACAGTGTTTGAAGTTTTCTATAGAAGTAAAATTTTAAGAAACCTTATCAGGATCAGGGCAAAAAACCCCACTAAAATAAATAAATAAAACGACTGTGTTGAAGGACAGCTAAAAATCCAAAGTCAATGTATTCCAAATATGTTTTATAAAAGGGTGCATAATAGAAGAAATAGTTTCACTCCAGCTTTTTCAAGGGAAGGTGTTGTGTAGGGAAAGAACTGTGATACTAAAATTGAATATCAGCATTTTGACTTTAAAAAAGAACCCAGAGTATGGGTTTTGTTTGACTTAATTCTTGAAGCCACGTGAGTACATCATTGCTAAAATCTATAGCTGCAGCCAGGGGTTTGGTGGGAAATAAAATGGAACACATAAAGCACAAACCAATTGGTGACAGCAGATTAATTTCAATTCAAGCCAATTCACTATCAAGTTATTGAAAAGACATATACCTCGCACTGCAGATTCACCATTCAAGTTCATTGATTTATCAGGTTGAACTCTTAAGAGATAGCATCTTTGGGGAAAAAACTACCAGAATAGAAGCACTTTCTAATAATATGAACTTGTAATGTGTGGTGCAATATGTGATTAATGACAAGCAGGTGAAACGATCATTAAAAATGTGAGGTTTTAGATTAACAATGCTGAAGATATTTTCCTCAAGAAGAGCTCAAGAGACTGCTGTCTTCTTTCCATTTTTTCTTTTACACACTAGACCTGCAACAGTTTGTTAGCAATTTACTGTTTATATGCTCTCACTAATAATGTGAGACATTTGGTTCTGCATAAAATCATGGCTTTTTCCCCCTATGAAGATTCTTAATAACAAACAAAATTGCGCATACATAATGGTTTTCTTCCTTGAAGCCCGAACATTATAACATTTGGATTAAGGGACACTTAAGTTGTACTAAAGGGTACTAATTGTCCAAGAGTGTATTAAATAATTGCTTTCTCCTAGATTGTGTTTACTGTTTTAATGATATTTCAGGTAAAATTAGAAACTTATCAGAAAGTCTCAGAACACTTCACTGAGTGCCCCAAATGCCAGTATGTTTTGAAGCCTGCATTTTTTAAGTCATAGACACTGTTATCAGCACAAAGTGTGAATATTCCAGCATTCGAGTGCATGAATGTAAAAAAGTTGATGACTCTTTATAGTCTGTGAAATGAAATTTGATAAATACAGCTTTAGTGATAAGAAATCATACTGTGTGGCATTCAGGAGTCCATGTTAAAAAATACAAGATAAATTATTATTTTTTTCTTTGTTATCTAAGCATGCTTCGCTCAGTCTTGGGCTGGACGAGATTAACATGCTGGATCACACATGCAATTAAAAAGACTTAATCCTACTGGCAATCTGCACCAGTATATTAGAAAAAAGTACAGAAATGCCATTCTAGTGGGTTTATGGAACAAGCTGTCCATAAGGCTGCATGCTAATGAGCAGGTCACTGGCCTGTGGTTACACTAACACAATTGGACGTGGAAACCTCTGGACTTCGCATGAAGAAGTTCTGGATATGACAGCTGATCAGCATCGGGCAAGTGGCAGCAGATGGTGGTGTCTCTCAGGCAACTGGAGTGGATCACTGGAGACCTGTCACTAATACCATATAAGGGCAAGATTATCTAGATAGGTGTATAAAAAAAATGCCGAATTTGGTTATAGGTGTGGCAAAATGGGGACTGATGGGGAAAAAGTAATTAGAGGCAAGTTGCTTACCTGAGAGAAGGCTGAGGCAGAGGGTGGTAAGGCACTGGAACAGATTGCTCAGAGAGGTTTTAGCTGCCCCATCCCTGGAAGTGCTCAAGGCCAGGTTGGTTGTGGCTTTGAGCTACCTGGTCTAGTAGGAGGTGTCCCTGCCCATGACAGGGGTGTTGGAACTAAATGATCCTTAAGGACTCTTCCAACCCAATCCATTATGAGATTCTAGGAAAAGGAGGTACAAGGGTGGCAAAAGTGGTCAAGTGGCAGGAAAAGGGATAGTGAAGTGTGGAAATCCTGTGAGTGGGACGACACAGGGGAGCCTATCAAGCAGTCTTGCACTTGCTCCCTGCTTCTGGCACAGGGCAGTAATTCAGACCTGTTGCTCTGGCTATACAGGAGGAGTTGGATTGCTTCTGCAGCCAGGAGCACTGGGGTAGAAGCAAGGTGGGGTGGAAGCTGTCCCTCTGTAAGGGAACACTGGCTGGATAGTGGTGTGTCCTAGTGCCACCAGGCTGGTGCTCGCTCTGGGCCTGAGCGTTACACACAGTACATTGCATCTGGGTATTACAACAAAACACTGCTAACCTCTGAAGCCTGAAGTTTTCAGATCCCTTTCAGAAATGTTCTGTTTAATTATGATAGTTCCTGTGTTCTTGAGAGAGATGTTGATAAGTAATTTTCTAAAGCTTTTTAATGATAATTTAATAACGGTAAGGCTTAGATAACTGTGGAATATGACATCCAACAGATTTCTTCATAGAATACCAATTAATTAAGAAGAGTGGATCCTATTTTTACTTGGTTTGGAGAAGTATCATCAATGTTAGAAAAATTCGTTACTAAGGAAACAATCTCGGTTTGGGTGAAAAGGAAATAATGTGAGATAGACAAAAGTCTAAGTTTTTTAAAATTCAAAACAGGCAATTCTTATGAGTAAAAGAAATTAATCAAGACAGCTGAATGGGAATGTTGGAATTTGGATGATAATTATTTTTTTTTAAATAAAAGATGTAAAAGTTTATCTGGAACATGTATCTCTTACAGCAAAATACTTCAAACCTGAATATTAACTAAGCATCTCAGAAGATACATTAAGCTTAAAAAAGATATGAACGTAAAATAAACAAACAAATGAACAAGAGGACTAAGAGAAGAAATCTGGTCTTAGTGGTTGGTAGCAGTTCCCAAATGACAATTGAGATTCAGTGTTGTAAAGGATTTTTAAAAAATGGGAACAGTTTTGTCAACCATATAAATTAATAAAAATCATGAGGGGGAAAAGGCATGTTTTTGACAGGGGAAAAGATAAAAGGCCATCTAGGTATTAATCAAAACAACTATACTTATATTTTTCCGTCATGTTTTTCTAATAATAATGATGCTTTAATTGACCTTATAGAAAAAAGATGTGCATAAATAGACACATACTGGAAAACAAAGTTGTAAAAAGGAATGGGACACGTTTATACTGAAAGAACCAGACAAATAAAAACACAGATTTGTCAAATACTCATGAAAGCATGAGTCATGGCAATTTTTAATAGTAGGATATAACTATAACATTATATAGTTGGAAGAAAGGAAATCTAGTACTCTGTAAAGAGAGAAAATAATGGATCTCAGCAAAGTCAGGACCTGAGAACTTACATTGAAGAAATACAAAAATAAAGAGGAAAAATAAATGGAAAAATCTGCTAAGAAAGCAATGGGATCATATCTATCATGGATAAATAATGAACCATTAAAAAAAATACAATAAATCTTTATATTTTAGGTCATTTGATACAATATCATATGGAAAAATATTTATTTGACCTGAAGATGGGAGTTAGCACAAGCATTGTAAACTTTAAAAAAAAATTGGTTAAAGGTGAAAGACAATAGCCATATTGAAAGCAAAAATATTGAACTGTGAACAGAATAAATGCATTTAACTTTTTTTTAATGACCTTGGTAAAACAAGTTGGAATGTGCTTAAGAAATCAGATAAAAACTTGTAAGATACAATCAAAGCAGAAGGTGACCAGTATTTCATACTGAAGATTTGGATATCCTGGAAGACAGAGTAATGGAAATGAAGTGAAGCTTATCACTGTAACATGCAAAAGTTGTAGAGTAGTGGGACTCAGTAGTAACTTTTCCCAGCACTAATAGTGATGAGCCAAAAGCTTGCTTAGTTTCTGAAGTAGAACAAGTTTAATTTTTTAAGCTTTACCTGTGTAGGACTGAGTTATGTGATCTAGGAAATCAGTCTATTGCTATATTAAGCTCCTGGACTCAGGAATTTTTCACTTCAGTGAATACTGTGATTTAATTACAAACAATTCTTTCACTGGGTTTAAATTTCTCACCTTATAATTAAATTAAATATTATCTTGCTCTTGACATGAAATAAATTTTTTCTATTTCCCATCTTATCTGATTTCTAAAACAAACGATCTAATCTTCCATACCAAAGCTTTTTCAGCTTTACCATTTTCATCATCTTTCATAATTCCTCAAAATCCGAGTTATCCTCCAACTTTGATATTACCTTTCATTAGCTCATGTTTCCATTCATTTCCATCGTATTCTGCCAAACTTCTATTTCTCCACATGATGGGAAGTATTAAGTATTACAAGTGTGAAAAAAAAACAAACCCAAAACATTTTTTTTATTATTTGACAGAGTTGCTGTATTGAGACAAGATTTGCCTGAGTAAAAAGGGAAACTGAGAATTTGACTGTGTTCATTTTTTTTCTTGTCGGTTGAATGTAGTTATGCTGAGTAAGGTGTCAACTACCTTTATACCTCATCATAGCATAAACCAAATCAATCTAAAAGGAATGAACTAAAGAAATTAAATACACAAATTGAGTCAGATTTATTGACACCAAAGGAAATAATCCTGTGTATGTATTTCGGGAGGACTTGTTTCCAGTCTTATCACCTGCTACAAAGAGAATTTTTAAACCATTAGTGGGGGATTTTTATGTTTCAGAACCTAATTGTCTCCTCTGCTTAATGATATTTCATTTAAATTATGATTCCACATGAAAGAGTGACAGCACTTTACACTCTCATCATCACAGCTTGTCAACTATTTTATATAAATCAAAACCCTGTTCTTCCCATTTTTTATGCAGTAACAGATATGAAGATCAACAACATTTTTATTTTCTCCTGACAACCCTTCTAAACCAAACCAAAAGGGAACATTTTAAAGTTCTGTTGTTGTCTTCGTAACCACCATGAAGTTGCAGAACCTCTGTGGAAAGAAAAGTTAACACAGTTTTGACTTTCTGGGACATACCTATTCCATGCTGTTATAATTCACCCTAATGTGATGGGTTGACCTTGGCTGGCTGCCTGACGCCCATCCAGCTGCTCTCTCCTCAACACAACTGTGGGACAAAATAAAACAAAGCAATAAAGACAGCGATATCACTTACTAATTACTGCCAAAACAAACTCAACTTAATGAAAATCAATTTAATTTATTGCTGATTTAAATATATTCACATGGTGAGAAACACAGACAAAAACTAAAATAGATGTTCCACGCTCCTCCTCTTCCCAGGCTCAACATCATACCTTCATTCTTGACTCCTCTGCCACTCCCTGCTCCCACAGGAGGATTGTGAATGGGGAGTTGTGGCCAGTTCATGACACCTCCTCTCTGCTGCTCTTCCTTCTCTCACTTCTCCAGTACAGATTCACTCCATGCACTGTAGTCTTCCAGGATAAACCTGCTCCAGCATGGTCTCTCTAGGTGCTGCAGGGCAACTTCTGCTTCAGCAACTGCAGCACCTCCTCACTGTCTTTCTTCTCTCACTTCTTCTGCTGTCTGCAGAGCTCTTTCTTTCACATTTTTCCCTTGCTCCTCTCACTGCTGCATGGCATTTTTTACACTTTCTTAAATTTTTATTCCCAGAAGTTTCATTGTCTCAGCTCTACCCTATGGTGAATCCATTTGAGCTGGCTGGAACCAGCTCAGGGCAGCTCTGACCTCTCCTCACAGAGCTGACCCTGCAGCCCCTGCACTGCAAGTTTTTAAAGTGAAAATTCACTTGATAAAATAGTTATTTGCATTTATAACACTAATGAAGGTGCGGCTTCCGTAATAGGAATAGAATACACTTCAGTTATTTCCTATAACTATAAAAGGTTGGACTTGATTACCCTGGAGGTCCTTTCCAACCATAATGATTCTGTGATTTTGTGATATAACCACTCCTATAACCACTGGATCACAATTAAGGATTTCTAAGGAGTTAAGGATTTTTAGGGAGTTCTTTAACATTCTGTGACAAATCTTTACATTTCAGGCACCTATCTTCACTTTCATGACAGCTTTTGAAATATTCAGGTCTTAATTTTTCATGCTTCCTTAAATACAGTTCAACGCTGAAAATGAATGTGAAAACATAAGGTCAACGATGAAAAATCATTCCACACAGTGACACCTTTGCAACAGTTCTGTTAGAGAAGAAAAAACAAAAAAAAACCTGATGAAAATCAGGGGCCTGGTCAGTGCTGGGGTACGTTATACATAGACACGTGCATACAAACACCCACAGAGACACATGCGTTCTGGTTTTTCATGGCTTTCCATGATGGTGACTACTACTAAGCATGCACAGACTGTGACTGACATCAGTCAGTTCACTCTTATGAGCAGTAGTTGAACTGAAAACCAAATATCAGTTCAAATCTCATCTAGTTTAATGACAGAATGCTACATTGCAATTAGATGTTACCGAAGGCAGGAGCATTTAGTTCCTAGAGAATAGCTGTCTATAGGCTGAGTAAGCATTGCCAAAAGTGACGTTAATTGACACTTTCTCTCATATTCCTAGCAGAAATGCAAGGATAGAACAGATGATGAACAGATGCTTAATTATTTTTGTCACTAACAGAGATTTGAGCTGCACTGTTAACATACCTGTGAAAAACTTGTATTTTGGAAATTCAAGGATAAAAATACCCAGAAAATGGATCTGTGTGGTATCTTCAACCTACAGTAAAGTCACTTTGTAAACTGTCATCTATTGCATCATAGCAACATTATAATCCTTTTTTTAATCTGACAGGTTTGCCAGACCCTCTAATTTTGGATGTATCTCAACCTTGATTATACAGATAGATAACTAGATGGATAGATAAATAGACAGATAGATTGATTGATAGATAGATAGATATAATAATTATATTAGTGGTACCCATTTTTCTTTGTATCTGTCACTTCTACCCATCTCCCAGACGTTACCCAGTAGCCCTAATCCTGACAATAGTTCTTAAAGGGCACCTGCTTACACCAATAACATTTGAAATCCCTGGTGTTATAGGTGAGTGCTTAGAGCTTTCCAATACAAAACTCACATAACTTGTCCCCTGCTTACAGAAAGAAATTGCAACAATTTAGTTAAATAAATTCTTAAAGTGATTTAAACTGGTGAAATCCCTTGTGTAGACGCTCTTAAATTGGCTTAAGGTTGGCTAATATTGATGTATCTCATTCATTTTGATCCAGAATTTCATTCTACTAAATTGGCTCAAATTTTTTCTATACACTGGAGCCTCAAGTCTAACAGTCCTAATTGAATTTCATGCTGCAGGGTCAATGGACCTCAATGAAGTTAGGACCTATAATGACACAGCAATTTTAGAAATGACTTCTGAGGACCCACAAATCAACAACTGCAAAATTTAACCATTTTTCAATAAATACTAATAATTAGACATTATTCTGAAGATTTTATAGAGGGGAATTTTCTTTTTAAATTATGGACAAAAAAGGCTAGTCTTATATGGAGCTACATATTTTGAGAAAATGATGGTAAAAATGAAATATATACCAGGCATTTTTGCTTTCTTTCGTTTCTAGCTTAAATTTGCCTGCTGACTATTGCTGGGCCCATCAGGTTTAGCACAATACTGAGAAGGAAGACATGCATGACCATCTGTCAGAAATGGTTTCAGTTCATCACGCCTTCTAGTCTCCATTATGTGTAAGACAAAAGTACCTGTACCTGTCTTGGGTGCAGAACCAGGAAAATTACAGGTGAGAGAAAGGAAAAACAAAATTTACAAATTCACTTTTCCCAGTGACAATTTTTTTATCCACACATAGAAATCAATAGTCTTTCTACCCTTACACTGCTCATCCCCACCACCAGCTGCTTTGAAATTGTTATTACATTCAGTCAAACCTGTGAATATATGCACCTTACTTTCGAGACTACTTCAATAATGCAGGCTGGCACTAGAATAGGAAGAAATACCTTGAGTGAGGTAGGGGATAAGGAGAAAATTATGTAGGGAAATAATAAATGAATATCTTGAAATCTGTCTGTTATTTCAAATATTGAATCCTTCCCACTACTAATTTCAGCTTGACAAAAATTTGCTAGTCACTCCTCATTAAACACTGATAAATTTGCAGCTGCACAAACGCTGCTTATTTTTCTGATTTTGGCTCCAGTGTGTTACTGCTCGATTTGGATCGAGATGGAAAACACAAACCCTCTCTGCCTGGCACAGGCTCCTTTGCTTACAGTCCCACTGGCTTTGTTTAACTCTTCTGTGTCAATGGAATTTGAAATATAAAAACATTTTCCTACTGGTTACTCTGAAAGGCCCATGTAAATCAAGGTGCCTTTTGAATGCATAGAGGTATGGTCCCAAACAATAGCAGTTGCTATGGGAGCAGAGCGTGGTGCTTTATGCAGGCATGCAGAAAGAGGAATGGAGGAGGAGTGTGCATGTAGCGTGCAAATCTGGTACAGATTGGCCTGGGTGCTGATTGGCTCTGAGCATGATGTTTGTTCCCTAATTATGTTGTGGTAAATCACATTTATACATCAGAGGATAGAAAAGTTTATGTTTAACTGAGTTCCATTTATTTACTTATAAGAAGATTTATGGTCACCGGGAGGCTCATTAACATTGATTTTCATAGTCCCCACTTGGAATTAATACATGTCCTTGATACAGGAAATTATCCGGATTTGATATAAATGGCTAGCTGGAATGATTCCATGTATATTTAGCAGATTGGTATTATCTTGTGGGGGGCCAGACAAAAGATCCAGCTTTCCTGAATGATTGCAACAACAACATTATTAGAAAATAATGCAGACATACATAAGTGTAGTAATAAGAGTGCCTACTTTGTTTAAAATTCTAAGGTCAAAGAAGGATATTTGCAAACCAAGGAACCAGTCAGCCCAAGAAAGATCAGATATTATTATATTTCCTTCAGTAAAACTTAAAAGGTCTGTCATTACTTTCATCACTAGCAAGACAGCCTGTAATGTGTACGCCTATCTTTCCAATGTGACTGAAGCAGAGTGAAGTTCTTTGACTAGGAAGATTTTTTTTAACAGATTTGGAAAGGGTTTGGGGATTTACTTATTCACAGGTTGTCTAAACAATAGTTTAGAACTGTATTAGCTCAGTGGGGTAGAACATCTTAAAAAGTGTAACAGCTGGCTTAATCTGTGTTCATTTCTTTCAATCACATTATCTCCATGAAGGAATCTTTAAAAGTGGTCATTTCACTCATTCAAATTAATCAGGTATAGCAACCTGACAGCACAGTTAATTGACTTCATTATACATTTTTTCTTTCTGTACTCCTATTTACATCCTCCAGTGAAATTATTCCCTTTAGCTCCTAGCAAGCTGCCCTTGAATCTTGCCAACCCATGAAAAAATTCAACTGCTCCCTCTTCCTTTCTCCCACTTTTTCCACATGAAGTCGGTTTGCGTGTTGGATGGGGTTTTTTTGCTTATTTGTTTTCTCCACAACTGAATACAGCTGTTGCATAAATTTCTCTGAACTTCTAAACTTTAAACAAATTTGCTTTAAAGGTAAAGTTCCTCCAGCAACTGCACTGTGTGTGAGCATTTTCTTTCTGCCCCAACATAATGACATAGGCTGACATTGTCTGGACAGTTCTGATCACATGAAGAATGCTTCTGAGGGGACATGAAACACCTGTCTGAAAAGCAAGGACAGAGAAGTGCACATAAATGACATAAGATACCTCAGCTTTAGCTGAGGCTACTTGGCTGTATGTTGGGACAGTCTGTACAACAGCTAGCAAGGACAGTGTAGCTCACTAACAAATCCAAATGCTTTCGATACCTTCTTCTTAGCATTAGAGGACATGAAGTAATTTATACACAAAACAGTGTCAAGTAGCTAGCACACTGGTATAAATTTACTAATTAATATACAAGTTTACCAGCTTTATACAAATGTGTATTTAACTGGAAGACAGTCAAAAGAATCCTTCTTTCATTTTATATTAACATGAAGCCATTCAGACTCTAGAAATATTTCATTCTACAATTTCTCTGTAATACATATTGATTATAAACCCTGTATTTTTTTATTTTTTAATGTCTGGATCCTGAATTGAATACTGCCAGAATAATAAATAGGAAATTTGACAATGTACTGTAGTTTACTTTCGGCTTCTATAAATATTCTTGAAAGAGTGACAAAAAAAGTACAGCTGTTGTTGAGATTTTTTCTAACTCTCCTGTCACTCAGTGACAGGCTGAAGTGACATTTTTAGGCAAAGCAGTCCTTTTGAGCCTGACAGAATTTGCTGGTTTAGTCAGTAGTGATTCAGCATTGACAAATATTGGGGAGAGTGCAGTGGTCCTAGCGTCACAAAACTGGCGATAATATTAGACCTGGAATGAACTAGCCCATAAACTAGCAAAGGGATTAAATTGTTTCCCTTTGCAGAAACTTAGTCTTCAGCTGGAGACTGAGGTAATCTCTACTGCAGTCAGGTCTCGTTAACAGCTGTGCAAAAGGGAACAGGCTTTTTTTTTGTCGTTGTTCAGAAAAAATCCCGACACTGCAAATGGTGCTGGTGGTTAGAGGTAAAATGTTTCTGTCCTCTATCAGTATATGTTTAGTAGATGATGCAAGTTCCCAGACAGAAACTTCCTTAGCTCAGGCAACAGTTTCACACACAAATTAAACTGGAACAAGCCAAGTCCACGACCCAAAAAAATCAATCCTTTTTATGCCCTCAGCCTGGACTATTTATCCTAATGTTTGTCACCACTTCTTTCGTTGTAGCACAATGAGCTCCACAGTCACACAGTGAACTACAGCAAAGAAATAATCTCACCTAAAATAATAGCCTTTTTTTTTTTCCTCTGGAGTGAATGACAGAAAGATGTGTGGGTATATAAATGTTTCTATGCTAATTTGTACAAAAACCTCAAATCGAGTCTAACAAAATCTTTGTAGAAATAGTCATCTGTTCCAATTCTAAGGTGTGACAGTCATCTTTAAGAACAAATCAACAGAAGAAAAAAAAAAAAAAGAATAAATTTAAAATACATTTTATATTATTTGCATTTATTATATGTATGTTTAGTATATAAATTGCATTATACTATATTATATTTTATTATATTATATTAGTATTTTACTAATTAATCTCCCAACTTGTGCTTCAAATGCTTTCTTAAAAATAATGTGAAAAAAGGATAGGCAGAAAAACCCCTTTAATTTTCTAATATGAAGAACTATTTTTAAATTCCTTTTTCAGTCTTCTGACTTCTACAGAGCAACCAACAATCTTGTAACTCCTATGATTATGATGCGGGCCAAAAAAAAAAAGGGTTTTGAGCATGAGAAAGCTCTGAGATTTTCAAACTTAGTTATCATAGTTTTCCAAAATATTATGTCCAAATTCTTGGGCATAGTAGGTAATAGGCCACCTAACTGAACTAAAGAAAATAAGATTCTTTTGGGTATCTAGCATCTCCAGTCAAAGGTGTAATTTTACTATTTATTGTATAAAGACATTGTGAAAGCTTATGTTGAATAAAGAAATAGTAAAAGCAAAGCCTGATGTCTCTATTTCTTACAAATGGTTTACTATGGAGTTACACTTCCCTTTGAAATTCTAACTTTTAAAATTCAGGAGATAGATTCTATCAGTAGCTGAAATATTAATAGGTAGGCTACTCCCTTGCCTCAACAGAATAATTAAAATTTAAATGTACCAGTGAAGTCCAGTTACTATCCAGACTATGTGATATAGCAATTTTACTGTAAAATGAGGATTTCTGCCCCACTGTATTTTATAGACACATGAAAACCACTAGAGACATTTTCTTGTAGCTGCCAAATTAAATTTAACGGAAGTTTAGTAACACAAATGGTGTAAAACTAGATTAAATTATTTCAGTATTTTAGCAAACATCTTCCAAGTTCTCTTTCTATTTCAGTAACGGTAATAATGTACTTTATGCAGAAAGAACAAGATTCAGAGAAACAAATTAGACTTTAGATAAAAATGCTGGTCATAAAAATGGTTACACTTTTGTAGATGAAGCCTCAATATATTTAAATTAGAAAGACACCTACTGAGTTACGGCGATGCTGAATCAAGTAAATGAAGGATGCTAGCATAAGATTATCAAAGCTATTTAAGAGCTTTTATAGAATAATTGCCTGGGCGTGCTTAATTTCCAGTGTCCTAATATAATGCCCACTGGGAACACAACAAGGTCAATCTTTTTTAAAACTTAAAAATTCAACATGTTCCTGTTTCTAAAAAGTGATGCTGTCATAAAATCAGTATGATTTGTACTATTATATAGTTTATTAAGTCTGTTGTGATTTAATGCCAGCAGGCAATCAAGACCCACCCATCTGCTCACTCCCCCATGTCTGGGTGGGGGAGAGAATCGGAAGCGTAAAAGTGAGAAAACTCCTGGATTGAAATAGAGACAGTTTAATAGCTAAAGCAAAAGCCCTGTGCACAAAGCGAAACAAATTCTTTCACTACTTCCCTTCAGCAGGCAGGTGCTCAGCCACCTCCAGGAAAGCCGGGCTCCAACACACGTCAAGACTCTGAATGTCCTCCCTTCTTCCTTCTTCTTCTCCCAATGTTATATATTGAGCATGATGTCATATGAAATGGAATATCCCTCCGGTCAGTTGGGGTCAGCTGTCCAAGCTGTGTCCCCTCCCAGCTCCTTGTGCACCCACAGCCTGCTCTCTGGTGGGGTGGCATGAGAAGCAGAAAAGGCCTTGACTCTGTGTATAAGTGCTGCTTAGTAATAACAAAAACATCCCTGTGTTATCAACACTTCAGTCCAAGTCAAAAACATAGTCCTATACAAGCTACTATGAAGACAACTCAAAAACCAGCACAATGTCAAGAAATAAGAAAATATAACTTTAGTTGATAAAATAAAGAAAACAAATTTGTTGTAGCATATTTCATATCTTCAAGATATTTATATGATAGACTTATGTAAAGATTGCTTTAAACAAAAGTAACCTTTTTTATTTCCTAGTTCAAAATTGGAACTTTATTATTTGCTAAATCTCCCTTAACTTGTTTTTCTTTTTAGTATGGAAAGTTAACATTCCAATTTGAAAAACAGTTAAAAAGTCTTAATATATCACAGAATCATAGAATTTTTTAGGTTGGGAAAGACCTTTAAGATCATCATGTCCACTCACTAACCCAGCCCTGCCAAGTCCACCCTGACACTACGTATCACATCTACAATTCTTTTAAATCCATCCAGGGATGGTGATTCCACCATTTCCCTGGGCAGTCTGTTCCAGAGCTTTATAAACTTTTCTATGAATGTTTTTTTTCCTAAAATCCAATCTAAACCTCCCCTAGCCCATTTTGCAGCCATTTTCTGTTGTCCTATCACTTGTTACCTGGGAGAAGAGACCAACACCCATCCTACTCTAACCTCCTTTCAGGAAGTTGGAGAGAGCAAGGTCTTCCCTCAGCCTCCTTTTCTCCAGGCTAAACAACCCCAGTTCCCTCAGGTGCTCCTCATAAGACGTGTTCTCTACACTCTTCATCAGCTTTGTTGCCCTTATTTGGATGTCCTCCCGTACTTCAGTGTCTTACTTGTATCTTGACTTGTTACCTAGAGTTCTTCTACAGCTTGGAGAAAAAGAGGTGTTTCTTGTATATTGTTTAACATATTCTAAAATAGCTGAACTAGGGTACATATGTGACTTTAGATGAGAGGGCCGGATGACTGGTCTCTGAGCAACACTGGTCAATGCTTGGCTTCCTATTTGCTTTTCTTTTTGCTCTTTGTGTGTGTGTGTGTGTTTTTGTTTTTTTCCCAGAGGGAAATTTTAAAATATTGGGGTTTGGGAAAACTTATCCAGGTTAAATCAAAAGCTGAATTGACATGACATATTTAAATTGTTTAATGTTTGAAATATTTAAATTTTTAGCTGCTGATGTTTTTTCTGACTGGGGACCTATGCTTTACATTTTGAAGATGAGTCTTTCAATTTTTAATATTCTTAATAGTAGATATTCTAATTATGGAGGTAAACCATGTTTTTATTTAATTTGTCCTGTTTGATGCTCTCAGTCAACCTAATGTGTTGAAGCTTTAC
>JAVSBS010025125.1:0-78962 GCA_033124195.1 Coracias cyanogaster | reverse complement strand
GAACCTGTCTTGGTTTTTGATGGGCTTTGTTTGTGTATTTGTTCGCTTGCTGCTGTTGTGATTGTAAATATATCACATTTGCTAACCTCCAGTCAACTGGAACCTACCTGGTTAGCCCCAGACTGGTGATAAATGATGGAAAGTGGCTTGGTGAGCAGTTCTTCCTGTTCCCTCAGTATCCTTGGGTGGATTCCATCTCGCCCCACAGACTTTTGTGTGGCTAAGTGGTGTAGCAGATAGGTAACCATTTCCCCTTATCCATATGAATGCGGATAAATGGCTGTGTATTATCTTCAGGAAATAGAGAAGACTTAGGAAAATATTCAGGTGGGTGTGCTTAGGAAGGAGTAGGCAAAGGCCTAATAACAATGATAAGAGTTAAGCATCTGATTTTCCTTTCACAAAACTGTAAATCAATTTACTTTTCTCCTTTCAATTTCAAGTGACCTATAATATTACAGTGGTGTTTCTATACAACAATCTCTTCCTGAAATCTGCAATAGATATGAATGTAATATTCAATATTAGAATTCTATGAATTCCAAATATGTTCTGTATAGAATTAGGTCCTCTTTCAACACGGCATTTAGGCATGTACTTAATCTTGAGCTTCTGGGTTAAGGGAGATCCCTTGGCTAAAACCTAGTATGAATCGGTAAATGTAATGAACTCGGAATGCTTAATGCATTTGCTGACAAAATTACCCTTTCTGGAAATGTCTGACCAGTTTCCAATTTCAGAAAGTTTCAACCAGTCCTAATATATGGGAACTCAAAGGCACCACTTAGGTTCAAGCACTTCCTTAGATTTCACAAAAACCTATATCCTATTTTGTACTTTGGTATGTAAAAATAATATATAGGAGAATTACTTAAAAAAAAAAAAAAGGCTAGGAAAAAAATCGTGTTTTAGCAAACCTATTATCTCACTTTTCATAGATGAAGTCAAAGTGTTCTGCATAATACTGGCCAGCTAAGCCTAACCACATCCCACTAAACTAAGGTTCTGGTATTTGTTAAGAATTTGTTCAACAGAACAACGTCCTCATGTCCCTAGTACAAATAACAATGCCAGCCAATACAGTGTTTGGCTGACTCAGTATCTACCAAGACACTGAAGGATTCAGCAGTTCAGTGACATGGAAAAGAATTCATGAGTTACTTGTAGACAACAAGAGATAACTTTGAGGCTGACAGAGCACTGGAACAGGCTGCCCAAACAGGCTGTGGAGTCTCCTTCTCTGGAGACATTCAAACTCCCCCAGCCACCAGATGCAATCCTGTGCAACCTGCTCTAGGTGAACCTGCCTTAGCATGGGGGTTGAAGAAGATGATCTGCAGAGGTCCACTCCAACCCTCACCATTCTGTGATTCTGTGATAACAAGTGAATAGCATGTCAAAGAAAATCAGGGGAAAGTAGGAAAACAAAAGGAAATACTGGGGCCACGTCCTTTCAACAAAAAATCCCCAAACAAAAAAATAAATGAATACCTCATTGTTCCATAACAAGAAAACGTGAATTAACACAAGTACTGGGTTTTTTCTTTTGGTCCATCTTTCCTCAGAAATCTTAACTTGTTCTCTCTATATAGCAGCACATTTATATGTAATTTCTTTAAATCTTTTCCTTTAACTGTCCTCTATGTAATAAACACAAGAATCTGAGTTTGTAACTACACTTTCTTCCCATGTCTAGGAGAAAATGTTCCTCAATCAGACAAGTGCTAGCTCTCTACATAAAATTTGTTTTACTTTTAACATCAATGAAATATTTAATTTCTTAGACAGCAGTTCAGGCCAATTTTAATTCCATTGCCTGAAGAGGCAGAGTTCACATATGAGTCATCTTTCTTTTACTGATGTGTTCTCAAATGTCTGTATTCAGAATCGAGACAGATTGCAAATACAGGGGCACCATGGATGGCTCTTAGCTCAGGTATCAGTTGCAGCTGCAGGGATATCTTCATAACATTTCACTTACCTGTCCATTTATAAGTTTGGGGTTTTTTGGTAGTCTTTTTAGTATGCTTTGTCAGCGAGTGTAGTAATAGGATGATGGGTAATTGCTTCAAACTGAAAGAGAGGAAGTTTAAATTAGATGTAAGGAAGTTCTTCATTTTAACAGTGTTGAGGCACTGGCACAGGTTGCTCAGTGAAGACATGGATGCTCCATTCCTGGAAGTGTTCAAGGCCAGGTTGGATGGGGCTCTGAGCAACCTGGTCTAGTGGAAGGTGTCCCTGCCCATGGCATGGGGGTTGGAACTAGATGATCTTTAAGGTCTCTTCAAACCCAAACCATTCTATGATTCTTAACTATAAACATTATCACATGGTGTATTACTAGTTCAGATCACCATCCAACAGGTTTAGACCTTTGTTTACCACGAGATGCCTTTGTGAATCCAAAATTCATAGGCAATTTATGTGGTTGGTTTATACTAGGCCAATGTTAATTTAAGTCTAGAGACAACAAATTTTGTCATACAGTAGTCATAATAGTTACAGTAGAACAAATGGCCAATATTGTTTGTGAACGTTGGTATCTACAAGGTGAGACCCAGATTTCTAATTCCACTCATTGAAATAAATTAGGTTCTCTCCACCCCTGAATTACAACTAGATTAACATGACCGTCTCTTTTAGAGAAAGAAAAGAGCAAAAGCCTTTTAAGACTGAATAAGACAGTGGAAGAAATGACACATTGTACCACAAAAACAAATGTCAGGTGACATGATCAAAAATTAATGGTTTCTGAAGAAAAGCTTATTTCTTTTGGTATGTGCCTTTGTTACATTTTCTGATCATGGATGCATTAAAAGTAAAGCCACCTGGATCTTCACAACAAAGCGCTTGTGTCAAGACTTGAGAAAAATCTGTTTGTAATGAGTCTCTAGAGTTAGACATTGTTTAAAAAGAGGTCACTGCAAACTGAACTTAGAAACCATCTACCTGTCTACCCGATCACATATTGGCTTCTACTAAATAACAAGAGAAGAATCCCTACAGATTTCTACTTCTTCCCCTTCTCTTAGCTCAGAAGGAAAGACAAGAGTATTATTTGTTGCCATTTAGATAAAGATGACATAGCAGACATTTTATTGTTGTTTTTCAGGCAAAGGATGACAGACAGCAAATGAATCCTATTGCTTGTGGAGTAATAAAAGAGTGTTGTAGATGAGAAATTCTAACTCCCTTTCTAAATAAATCAGCACCATGAAGTATATTAATGTGTGATCTAAAAGAACGGAAATAAAAGCTTGCTTTATCTTTTGACAGTTCTGAGGGTAGCAATGTATTAGCTCTTTTTAAATAGCTAATGGTACTTAGAAAAAGGATTAAGTGAGAAAGGAAATTCCTCCAGCTAAAAATCCTCCCTTTTGCAAGATGAAAATGTCCTAACACTTATATATATATAAATTCCTCTTCAGAAAAATACTTATTGTGAAGATTTCTAAAATGGTTGTAGAGCTGTAGCCCTCAATATCACAAAAACTCCCAGATTCTGATTAAGTGTAATTACCTATTCAAACCATAGCCCCTGCAATGAGCTCTGGCAATAAAGCCAACAATGCTATTATCAACGATGACCAACACAACCTGAGTATCGCCATAACTATGCATGTTGGGACATAAGGAATTTTCTACCTTGTGGACAAGACTGTCCAATCTCATTAATCATTCATCTTAAAGACTGTACATGGTAATTATTCTGCTTTTATTGTGCTACTCCAATGAGACCATCTCAAAAATATAATTGTCCCACTCCAGAGCGCTTACAAACCTCCTTAAATGAAAACTTGGGAGGGCTGAGGTGGGGAGAGAGGTATATCTATAAATACTCTCCCAGTCTCAGAGAGTTTACCTAAGGAAGTCTTTATTTTTTTTTTAGTTAATATCAAAAGACTTAATCTAAACTGTTTTATGCTGAAGATTTTTCACATACAAGCTCTTTTTAGAGCTTAAGATTCCCTTGTTTTACTGTTGCAAGGAAAGGGTAATGTCTAGACAACTCTAACATACTGAAAAAGGGTCAAGACTCACTGTACAACTGTTAGCCCCATTTCTTGTAGTGGAGAAAGGTCAGACGTCTAGAGGAGAATAAGGATTAAGATGTATCCAAATGAGAAGGGATGGAAAAAACACCAAAAAGAAATTATAAACAATCTTCTTAGGAGAAATAGCCTCAGTGAAACCAGGTAAAACCATATGAACCTACTTTTCAATAACAGAACAGTAGGGGTTGGAAGGGACCCATGCAGATCATCTAGTCCAACTTCCCTGCAAAAGCAGGTTCATGTAGGGCAGGTTGCATAGGAACATGTCCAGGCCAGTTTTGAAAGTCTCCAGAGAAAGAGATTCCACAGCCTCTCTGGGCAGCCTGTTCCAGTGCTCCATCACTCTTAAAGTTTTTCTTGATGTGGAGGTGGAACTTCTCATGTTCTAGTTTGTGCCCATTGCCCCTTGTCCTATCACTGGGCACCACTGAAAAAAGTCTGGCCCCATCCTCTTAGCACCCAACCTTCAGATATTTATAAACATGTATAAGATCCCCTCTCAGCCTTCTCTTCTCCAGGCTAAACAGCCCCAGGGCTCTCAGCCTTTCTTCGTAAGGGAGATGTTCCGGTCCCTTAATCATCATTGTAGCCCTCTGTTGGCCTCTCTCCAGTAGTCAGTTTCACTGACCAGAAGTCAAATGCTTCCACTTACAAAGTTTCTGTTTCTCTTAAGGAGAAAATACCACTGAGTTTGTGCTAATTTTGTTTACTTTCTGACAATAGTTCTCCAGTTGTAGCATAAAATCCGGTAGTTGGTTTCTTCCTTCATGTCTTCTTAGATTTCATCATACGAATGATGAATACAGGTTATCTCTGACACATCTTGCGATATCTAGTTTGTTCTGGAACAGAAGTATTTTGGCAGCTATAGCACAATGTCCAAGTTCAAACAAACAATGTCTTTCTCTGAATAGAAGTGAAGATTTTGGCTGAATGCCACATGTGGAAAACACTGTAAAATTAATTGTCAACATATTGAACTTAGAGTCCAAAGAATTCATTCTCTTTCCAAATACATAATTAAACTTCATGACCTGAAAGAGACTGCGAGCTAGAAATGAGACTTGTTTTGCAGAGATTTTGCACTGCAGTTTAGGTGAAAAATATTTTCTGACGTTACTGACTCAGTTATATAAACAGTTCTTTCCAGAGAAATAATATTATTTATTAAGAAATAAAGTAATTATAGATGAAGAAGAGGAAAAAAAAAAACACAAAGAAAAAACTATTTCAATTACATTAAGGCTATCACAAGTTTACACAGGGCCAGATGCTCATAGATAACTAAGTCTAAAACATGTTCCTTCAATCATAGCTTTAATGCTGACACTCATACCACAGCAAAGTCAAATCACCATGATCATCAGGGAGCTTTTAATTTTATTTGTAGACCATCTGTGTTGACATAGACATTCTGTATGCCAGGAATATATTCCTTAGATATGTGATCAAATTCTTTCAATACATTGAACTTAGAAGCAACACTAAATATTTTTTCCATGTAATTTATTTCTGCAGACTTTGCCAGCCCTGGGTTTTGTCAAGATCAGAAATAACAGACAATGCTGCTACCCGGCTTTCAGAAATAG
The DNA here is from genome assembly GCA_033124195.1 of Coracias cyanogaster. Taxonomy (NCBI): domain Eukaryota; kingdom Metazoa; phylum Chordata; class Aves; order Coraciiformes; family Coraciidae; genus Coracias; species Coracias cyanogaster. Next base: position 73,318 of record JAVSBS010025125.1, on the reverse strand, counting down.
AAAAAAAGGTTTGATTATGCTGCTGCTTGCTGTCATAACTCTGTATTTGTTATAAACTACTTTGAGGAGGCATTTTAAATTTACTTAGCAGATTTTGTCCAAAATAGCTGTGTTAGCTGAATAGTGTGAATGAGTAGATCTGACTTGAGATATTGCTTTCCTTCCTACATTGAAGATTAATGCCTCCAAAAAGATGAAAGCATGAGGATAAAAGTATGATGTTTTCAGAGATAATTTGACTAGTGGCAATCATGATCATTAAATGAAAATAAATAAGTCATTTTTATTATCAAGTGTCCTGAAAGAAGGCAAGATTCCCTGTGAAGGAAAAGCATAAAAGAAGGGAAATTAAAGGCTTTGACAAATTAACATTGATCCCAGAGTGCACCTGGACTTTCATTTTCACTGGTCTGCCTCCAAACATCAGCTCATATTCTGAGAGGTTCTGATAGCAAACAATACTGAATTTAAAGCAAAATAGACCAAATTTAACCAGTGAAGTGATTTTCTTATTAAAACAAATGCTTTTTGTATCTCAGTGTCCTTGTCACTTCTACTACCTTGTATGTAAACTCACATTATGGGTGTTATCTGGGCTCTGGAAACAACTTATTTTCCCAGAGAACAGAAAGAAAAAGACAAAATTAAAAGATTAAATGGAAACTTCCCCTCCTCCCCATGCCAGTGTTCAAAATTGTTCCAAAAAAAAGTAAGACATAATACTTTTGGCCTCCCATGGAAACCGTACATAATGATGTTAAGAAAGAATAGGAACTGAAAGGCAAAAAAGGTAGTACTGCATTGTCTGATGTGTTGTGCTTTGCTCCGTAGTGTTAAAAACAAGGATATGCCTTGTTGGTGCCTACAAAACATTAAATCAGTCATTGCAGAACGAATTAGATTTTCTTTCAACTCATCCCTTCCTGTTATGTAACTGATCTTGGCTTTCTGTTCTGTTTACCATTCATTTATAAACTCATCTACTGGTTCTCCAGACTATTCAATTTTTATTGATCCTTTGTCCTATTAAAATCCTTTACTGACTTAGTGTGTCTTACATCTTTATCCCGAATTTCTACTTCATGCTGACCCTGCACATATCCCCCTAATACTCCTCATATTCTGCCTAGTCCAGCTGAATGGTCAAGTCTTTCTACTTCCAGCTTAATTCTGCTAATTGAATGCTTCCCAGTGCTAAAACAGGCACCTCAGGTTTATTTCTCTCTTTCAATTCTAGCACAAGATTTTCAGACATCTGTCAGACATTAAAAATCCTTTCCTAACGCGATTTTTCTTCACCATTTATTTCTTCTGTGATTCACATATTCTGTATATTTTGAAAGCAAAGGACCAAGAATGGCTTTTCCCCCGCGCACAACAAGTTTTGTAATTGGAGTGAGACAGGGACAATCAGTGAATATCCGAAAAAGAAGCTCCGCGAATCATACGGGCAGTTCTCTGACTAGTTAAGTGTGTACATCAGGTTATGGATGATTATATGAACGCTTGCTACGAACTTTTGTGGTTTACCCTTCATTAACCAGGGCAATCTGGTGTAACAATTCCTTGATCAAGAAAGGTTCATGTTTCTCAATCAGGACATCAAGACTTTTGCAGTCACAAGGAGACAGTGCTAATAATATCTCCCATTACTGTTTAGAATCATAGAATCATCAAGGTTGGAAAAGACCTCTAAGATCATCAAGTCCAGCTGTCAACCTAACACTACAATGACCATTAGGCCATGTCATTAGGCCACAGCTACTTGTTTTTGGAACACCTCCAGGGATAGTGACTCCACCACTGCCCTGGGCAGAAATTTTTCCTAATATCCAATCTAAACCTCCCCTGGTGGAACTTGAGGCCATTTTCTTTTGTCATAGCGCTAGTTACCTGGGAGAAGAAACCAACAGCCACCTCTCTACAACCTCCTTTCAGGTAGTTGTGGAGAGCAATAAGGTCTCCCCTCAGCCTTTTCTTCACTAAACAGTCCCAGTTCCCTCAGCTTCGCTCCTCATAATAGATGTGCTCCAGACCCCTCACCAGCTTGGTTGCCTTTCTCTGGACCTGCTCCAGCACCTCAGTGTCTTTCTTATACTGTGGCACCCAAAACTGAACCCAGTGCTCAAGCTGTGGCCTCACCAGTACCAAGTACAGGGGCATGATCACTTCCCTACTCTTGCTGCATACACTATTTTTGATACAGGCCAGGATGCTGTTGGCCCTCTTGGACATCTGGGCACACTGCTGGCTCATGTCCAGCTGTCTGTCCCCCAGCACTGCCAGATCCTTTTCTGCCGGGCAGCTTTCTAGCCACTATTCCCCAAGTCTGTACCATTGCACAGGGTTGTTATGACCAAAGTGCAGGATGTTTATACATAATGTTTACACATTATCGACAAAATCTTGGAGAATGGAAAAGCAGCATGGTTTTGTGAGCCCTTAAACTGACATGAAATATAATCGCAGATACAACTATCAAAGTTTGCAAACTGTAACAGATGTCTACAGAATTAACAGATGAGCAAGAGCATATTTTAATAACTATTATGTGAAAAATCCAGTAGCTTGGGACAGATGAGGAGTTACTGACCCATTAAGTTTGATCTGTTATTTATTGCAATTTGAAAAAAACTCACTCAAGAGCAGACACTGCAAAATATAAGCAGTACTTTTAATATACCAGTCTGGACTTCAGCATGTCTTTTCTTCCTTCACTGAACCTTTAAAATTTACAAATGATTTTGTTAGCTTTCCAATGAATTTACACAAGAGGCTCCAGTTTTATTGATTTTGGGGGAGGTTTTGATGTTCTGCTCCACTTACTCTTTATGGACAAACAGCAGCCAGGACTAGGCTATGGAGGAATTAACCAAGTACAAGTGATAGATAAAGGAATAATAATGATCTGTAATTTATTTTAGATCAGATGTATCTTTTTTAATCTACAAACCACCAGACATTTTGAACTTTATTTTGATCTTGCTATTAGCAAGCTGCTCAGCATTTCTGCATTCAGTTAAAATCAATTTTTGTTAATATGCAATCATTCATTGTCAATCTGTATCAGATAAATTGAACAATAGATAGAGTTAGATGTCATTTTCTACTTTTGTAGTTAGAACGGCTTTTGCCTAATATAATTCACCATTTTATTTTTTAAAACAGTGATTAAAAAAATCTGCTTTTTTGTTGCTGACCTGAAATTCCTCCCTACTTTTAGCAAGACTTCTTTCCTCCTTAGTAGTCCTTTGAGGTACTGAAGCACTTTATTTTCCTTGAGAAAAGGCCAACATGGACAGCTTGAGAGATGTGCCTTCATTTCCTGTGCACCTTATCCACAGTGACAAGTGAACTCTATTTTGATAGAGATGTGAACTTGTCTCTAGAAGTTCCTACAAACTGTTTATCATAGAACCTTAGCAGCTGAAATCTTGTATAACCCTGTTGATGCCAGAAATTTTAGCCTGGATGAAGGGATAAAGATCTTTGAGTTCTGCCAATTCATCTTTTGGAAGCTTTATTTTCTGTCCTTAACAATAAGCTCTACCACAGAAAAATGTAACTTCAACTTCTTCAAAGAAGGTTGAGCAAGGAAAATTGAACATTGAAATTGTATCTTGGTGTCACAGTTGCTTTCAAAGAGTTTCAAGTCAGAATCAACACCTTCATTGTGTTAGGCACTTTATATAAACATATTAAAAAATACAACCCCTCCTCCAAAGAGCTTTCTTTTTCAGGAGGTGTATTTCCCCTTAAAATATGTTCTGCAGATTTTAGGAAAATATCAGGGACTATTAGGACTATAATGAAGGCTTCTGAAGCTTCAGTGTCCAACTAGTTCACTAAAGGCCTTGATAAACCTCAGTCTGGAATAGTTGCACAGTATAGGCTACAATATGTCTGATAAGCTGTCTGTTGAATTATAATCTGCTTCCACACAGTGTGATGTATTTGATAAGAATTTGTTGTTCCAAAGATGGAAAAAGATACGTCAAAGAGTTCTTGAAACAGTCATAGTCTTTCCACATGCAAGGAAAACAGATCCTGAAATCTGTCCTCCTGTATCTTTTTTTAATCTTCTCATGTACACCCCTCTACATATGCTTATCTTTTTTTCTGTTTTTCCTCTCTAGAATAGTTTTCTTCAGCAGCATCTACTTCTCTGAACTCCCATGTCACAGTTAACACCTGTTCTGATATAAGCCAAATAATAAAATTTAAAACTGATCTGGAACAAATTGTCTAAAAGTAACAACAACATGGCAAAGCAGATGTTTTAAAAGAAATACATTATCCTCCTGTTCCATGAAATGTGAAAAATAATGGATTTAGAATATCTTTTTTTTAAAAAAAGCCAACATGTTGTGTGGCTTGCTGCAATAATAAGGGTTTACAGGAAGGAAAACTTGAAAAGGGATTGAGATGTCTTGAGGGTTTTGTAAAAATATGATATTTCAGCAATTTAGGTGGGCTTTTAATTGAAACATTCATACTTTGTGCATTATTATTATGTTTTTCTGCACATAATAAAGCCTCAGAATAAGGCATGTCCTTTTCCCACAGTAAAGTAGTACTTTTCAATTACAAAAAAAAAATATTCTTTTTTAGATAATTTATCACATTATGGATATTTTTAGTTTCCTCAAAAGTCAGGTAAGCAATTTAGGCTACAGCTTCTGGAAGAAAAAATGTCTCTATTTTACAAATGACATTTATAGGGCATATGGTGCAGCTGACATTTCTTTTTCTAACATTACTTGCTAATATTTTCAGAAGGATGAATTACTCTTCCACATCTTAACTACTACAACTGCACAGAGATAGATATGATTGTTTCTGGTTTGCTTTTCAAGGAGTATGTGTACCATGAGTATTTTATGTACAATACTGTGCTGTGTGAAAAAAAAGCCTAAAACTTCTGGAGTGTTTTCACTGATAAAGTGACATGGCACCACAAGAAAAAGTCATTCTTTACAGGTAAAGGATACTCTGAGGTAAATACCATCATTCACTTGGTGAAGGTTAAATTACTGCGCAATGTTTTCACACAAAGTTGCAAAAAAAAAAAAAAAATCCTGTTTCAGTATTCATTGTTGCAATTTCAAGCTATAAGCTCCATTATAATGCACATTGATGAAGGGCTCTGTGAAGTCTTCAAATCTTTAAAAACTCTATCCAAACTACAAATCAAATTAAGGGTCTATTCACAAGAGTAGTTTAGGCATGTAAAATCTTAGATGCTTTAAAACTTACCTTCAGCATCTACAGAATTTCTGAGAAATGCTGAGCAACTGAAATGCTGTCTCTTACTTCCTCCTCCTCCTAAGTACTTCTTCAGTTCTTCCACATTAGTGGATGTGATCAAGCTGAAAATTCTACTGGCTTCATCTTCTAGAAGTTTAATACTTCTATTATTCGTTTTTTCTTTCTCTGTTTTATGAACAGAGTCCTTTTTATAAAGAAAATAAGTGTGAAGACCTCTGAACACCTGCAGGTCTACTACAAGTGTATACTGGGCCTAAAAACAGAGATGAGGAACATAAACTTGAAACTTTCCTGTTCTTTGTTATTATGCAAAGAACCATATTATTTTGCCTACATCACCTTCTCTGTTACGAATTTCACTTATGTAGAGTAAAGGTAGATGTGTAAATGCATCTCAGGTCAAAGCCCCATCTACACTTCGGCATAACAGGATATATTTCTCAGGAAGTCTTTCAATTTACAGTTATTTTTTAGAGAACTATGCTTTACAGTACTTCAGCATTAAGGAGACACAATTACAGATAACAAGCAGTTACTGAAAATGAAATAAAACCATTTAGTGTTTACAGGAAATATTCTTTTCCTCTTAATCTACCTGATGAAGTTCTGGTTGCTGCCTACATTTCCTATATGCTTGAAGGAAGATGCAATGTAAGTTTCAGTGTTTAGAATATACTACGACTTGGTGTAAACTATTCCTTCCGCCCACCTATCTATTAAAAACAAGTAAGGACAACACCTCTCAGTCTAAAACGCTGTCGTACATCTCACTCTATCAAATCCTTATCCATTTAGGAGTATATATACTTTTGCTAGTTTCAACACGTTTCAATCTGAGGAACGACCTCTTTTGTCAGACAAGACCTTTCTCTCTGAAGTGTACTCTCCTTCTTCCTCATTCCAGTGGGCTTCTCTTGATAAACTCACTGATATAGATCATATTCTTCCATCATCCTTTCTTCCTGTTTTAGTTAATCTGAAATTAAGACATGTGTTCAGCAGAATGAAGTTCTGTTATGAATGGGAATAGGTGAATTCTCACGAAATATTTTTCACATATTAGTGTAAGCTGAGTATTTGCTTAAGTGCATACACTCAAATTGATAACATCTGTTTATTGGCTTTGAATAAAGCTGTCTGGCTGGCTGCTTTATAGATTATGTGTGTTTACACCTCATGTTCTGAAAAGTCTGCAATTAAAATAAGCTTTCAGTCCTCCACAACTGAATCAAATCTTTTTCTTGCTTGACGTAGAGAAAACCTAAAAATTGCAAGTGTTTTCCCCAAGTCATTAACACACACCATCAAAAGGGTGGGTTGTAGATACTAGTGAGATGATTCATGGCAGCACAAGCCTTATTACATCAATATAGCCCCATAATTCACTTAATGGCACCATCTGCTCATTTCCAGAGTTCTCCTTCCAATTAGAGTGTCAGATCATATATTCAATTTTTTAAGTTTAACTGTGTTCTCTGCCATTTCCCCCACTCTTGCACAAGCCTAAGTTTGATCTGTACTTCCTCTTTCTGTGTACATCCACTACTGAAACGCTATTCTTTTGTGTTTGAGGAAATGAATAGTTATGAAAGAGTTGCTTTGGCTCTCAGAACTCTTTGTCTTTCCAAGTCATAAATGATTCTCTTGTGGTGACAAAATGTTGCAACTTAATGAAGAAAAGATCTAGTAATGCTTTCAGTTATAAACCTATGTAGTGCCAGGTCTCAAGGAAAATACTTCTAAGTTGATAGCATTCATTTTTCATATCCTCCAAAAAAAAAGTAGAAACGGAAAAAAGGAAAAAAGGAATAGAACATTGCGGCATATTTCACATAGTTGGCATATAATATTCTCCTTTAGTACATCAACTACAGCCAGAGCTGACAACAGTATCTGAACAGTTATGAAAGTGGGAATATGTTAGAGAATGATTTCTCACATCTTGGGATGAAGGAAAGACTTTCATTGAAAACTACCCAAAAAAAATTACAGTTCCTCTCCAATACATTCTCCTCTAGCCTCTCATTCAATAACAAACTGTTATAAGCAACCATAGGCAGTCATATATTAACTTACCATATACACCTTGATGAGACCTATCTCTATGTTATTTTTTCTTGAACACCAATAAATGTTGGGTTTTTTTATTTTTTTACTATAAATGTATTACTGCAACCAGTACACAGTGTCCAGAGAAATGGCCTGAGCAGACTCGGTGCACACTGTGGATCCTTTTGTCCTTAGAAAATAAATAAAAAGTGATTTGCCATCTGCATTTGGCTTTCTACTAAATAAGATCTTTAACTCATCCAGAGAATGAAGACATAATTATTAATTATTATCAGAATGATTTTGAATTGCTTAGTGTTAGAAGTCAGAAGACAATATATATCCTCAAAAGAATATTGCTTTACAAGGTTTGGATTTACAAAAACCAAAAATCTCCAAAGGCAAACACATAAAAGGGAATATAAAATACATTTGCTTTGTATTTTTAATTGATAGCCTTTCAATTACTCCTCTGGTGTTTGAAATAATATTTGAAACTTAAGATACAGTAATGGATCTGTTTCCAGATACTAATCTTCAGCTATAAAATCCTTGATGAAGATCTGTTTCACATGTGTGCATATGCCATATTGAGAGTTCATTAATCCTCAATGATAACCTACTTAATGGAGCCCATAAAGTTCTCTGCCCATAAAAGATGGGTCAAGTGTACTTTTGGTGAATGGCATCTAGCTACTAATTTCATTATGTGCAAAGATACATTCATACACTATATTCTAAAATAACTGAGGTAAGAAAAACTTCCCCTACTTCCCAGTAGCCAGGAACACTTTCTCTGACAACACACTGATTTTAAATGGATCTATTAAACAGAAGCTACTCACCAGTCAGACGCTGTGAGACTTAATTTCTGCAATAACACATCAGTACTACAGAGTCAACATTCATACAAAATCACTGAATTCAGTTTTAAATCTTGTTCTGGAATTTCATTACATATGTTTTTGCCATTACTATTAGGCCATCCATGATGGCTAGAAATATGAAAATATGTATAAATATATACATATATATAAAGCCTGCTGCCCTCGTAACAGCACTGTTGGAATATCAACATGTATTCACAATGTTAAAACTTTACAATAAATAAAAGCACAGAAGGGAGGATTTCTAGGGCTTAGTCTTAGAATAGTTCTGGAAATGTTAATATACATTGCTAGTGTGTAATGCAGATACTATCCCAATTATGAGTGAAGTTTGAGTAAAAACCTTTTTACTTATACTGGGATATTATACTGGGGTAAATTAATTTAAAAGTGTGAAATTATAGAAGTAATTTATAATGGTATAATGACTATTCATGCACATATGACATATTTCAATGAATAAAGTACAATGGAAGCCATCAGGTTATCCCTGTACATTTTAGGATACATAACCAACCATATTTTTATTAACGGCTTGGGAAAATAAATATGAAAAGTCATGAAACTAGATGTAAAAAGAGACAGTGCCCTGCATCTGCTTTTCACTGAGACTTATTTGCAACAAGAAAAGAATATTCTAATAAAGGAAGGCCACTTGATTTTACTGGTAAACTTTGAGGAAGCTCTGAAGCTCAGGGACATACTGAAATTGAGAAACATGCTTCAGATTGGTAGAGCTAACAGTCTGTACAGTACTAAATACGCTTTTGGCTTTCTTCAATTGGATTTGGTCCCATTTTTGTCCCTGTCATTCAAGGACAGCAGGAATCACTATTGATAAGGTGAGGGGGACTAAAATAGATGCATTAAGTAGCACAGAAAAGTGACAATAATATATCAGCTGTGAAAATACTGTGCAGCAAAAGTTTCTGATAATAAAATCAATAAAATATACATCAAATGAAATAAATACACGATCCCTGTATTATTCTGGAGTTGATTCCCTGTGTTAATAATACTTTTTTAGTTTTCTTCTGGGCTGAACAGCAAACAGAACCTCCTCTCACTGCACGTCATTGCAAAATCTCCATCAGTATGGTCTGCATTTCCACAATGAAGGAATACAAACCAAAAACCACTAAGTGATGAAGCAATACTGGATCAGAGTTAAATACTTCTCCCCTGGCAACCTATCAACTGCTATGAAGATGCAAAATTTCACCAGGACTTGGGCCCTTAACAAGAATATCTCCTGATGGTGCTTTATTCATACAGCCAGCTGGTGTGGGCTAACCTGGGTGGGCAGCCAAGCACCAGTTGCTTGTTTACTTCTCACTACATCCCCAGTGAAATGGGGGAAGAGAAAAGCAAGAATAAAAGCAAGAAAACGTGGAGGTGAAGAAAACAAACAAACAACAAGTTTAATAAGTGAAGAATAAGTAGGAGAAGAGAGAAGAAAATGTAACAAAATAAACGATGAAACCGCAAATGCTCCCCACCTCCCATGAGTAGACTTATGACCAGCCAGTTCCTGAGCACAAGGTGGCTGACACTCCTAAAACCCCCTTTTTTTTCCCATTTTATTGCTAAGCATAATGTTATATGGTATGGAATATCTCCTTAGTTAGTTCAAGTCATCTGACCAGCTGTGTGCCCGCCCAGCCTATTCACTGCAGGGGTGGAGACTGAGAAACAGAGGTGGCACGATGCTGTGCAAACACTGCTCAGCAAAAGCTAGAACATTAGTGTGTTATCAAGACCGTTTTTGTCAGCAGTCTCAACCAGAGCACCACTTGAACTGCTATGAAGAAAATTAACCCTTAGGTCTCAGTACACTGTTTTCAACTAATTCCCCTTGATGTAACAGTATCTGTCCATTTTCTGCAAACTCAGTAGTAAGAAAAATCCACTTCCAAGGAATAATTTTGTATTAGTTGAGTTCACAGTCTCCAACAATGTCATCGGATCATTAGGGCTTACCACATTACAATATTCTGGAAGTATCTGTCTGCACGCTTGTTCCCTTCTGCGTTTAAAAGGTTGTTAGGAAGTACTGACAGCAATTTAACATGAACATAGAGATAGATTAAGAAGTGGTTCGTTAACATTAGGATATCACCTGCTGTCTACATTGCACTCATGAGTGTTTTGGCCACAAATTTGTGATATTTGGTCCCAGAACTTGTTTTTAATGAAGGCTATGTGGACCTCAAAGCAGGTGATTAGTCAGAATACCTGACACAATCTGATAAACCAGATGGTAAAAGCAAACATGGAGACAGTGAGCAATCGAGGTAGTAATACAGGGCAAGAGTTCTGAAAGGAGGTTAGGTAAGGTATATATTAATTAGGGTAGAAGTGATTAGCGGAATACAATGATTAAGAGACACATTTTTGAAGGGCATATGGAAGGCAGATGCCCTGACATTATCTGACAGAGTAATGGGCTGAAAAACAAAGGGCATGAACTAAAGCTAAGAAAAGACTGGTCAGCAAGGGAGTTCAGGATAAATTTATTGACACAGAAGGTAATTAATGTGTAGCATTACAAGCTATTAGGTGGGGAAAACTAACCCTCAGATGCTACACATATCTGGGAGCAGACAAGTGGGTAGAGGAGCTGCATGGACTAATTCTGTATATTATCTCTGCTGCAAGAATGGCAAAGGTAAATCATTATTTAAATTAGTGGGATAATAAATGAAGTCATTTCAATGAGATGCACAGTGATAAAAACCAAAGGCAAGCACAATTAATTTAGCAGCACAGCTCTCAAAATAAACAAACAAACAAAAATCATAGAACTTATTTTACTCCAAAATATTTTAAGCAAAATCGTTCTTCCTGATTTTATTACTACCAAGAACATGGTAATTGTGGATGCATCTCCCATGGAAGGCATGTATCCATAAGGAGGCTCCAAACCAGGGTTTGTTAAAAGTTACTATTCTTTATAAAACCCAGGAACTTTAAAACCCAGGAGACTTCTGCCCCCGGTTTGTTAGTTGAATTTCCTGCTTGTAGGTGCAACCATGGGGCAGGGTGGGCATGTAGAAGAGATCCATAATAAAGATTACCAATGGAACAGCAGCAGCTGAGTGCTTCGTCAGAAGAACAGGCTACGTGCTAGCCCACATGGCTCCTCAGCACTGAGTTTGAATGGCGTTACTCCAACCCTTCCATGTGGAAGCCTCAAACAAGATCTTCTGCCTTTTCCCACTCCTTATCCCTGCACTGAGGAGCCAGACTAACAATACCTTCCACCACACTGCACCCAGTTCTATTTTTATGTTTGCCATTCACCAACCTTAAAACTATACTCCACTCTGCCCTTTTTCCCTCAGCATATGCTGCAAGTGGCTCAAGAACTATGCTCCCTCTCCGTCAGCAGAGAGTCAGGAGCTTCCAGGTCAGCAATAACTGACACTTTGTGAGCACATTTCTGGACACCCCATGCCAATACTGCCATGCTGCTCAGCACTGCCTCCTAAAAGGCAAGAAGCTGTGTACAGCCAGCAGGGACTCGCTGCAGTAGGGTAGATGGTACCAGAACTACATCACCTGCTGCTGGGCAATTCCAGGCTTAGGTAGCCAAGTCTGTTCTTATGTAACTGCCAATAACTGCACGGAAATACCAGCCACCAGATTTCCACTGGATAAAAACCTGGTGTATGTGAGAGCTGCACCCCAATGCAAGGTGACGGAGACGATGTCAGTCTGTGTGAATTCTCAGCACTCCCTTCTGTGCTTCCTGCAGTTCCCGAGCAAAGGCAGGAGAGAAAGATGGCATTGGAAGTCGCTTATTTCTTTCTGTGCCTAGGCACACATACACTAAATATAGCTCTCTTAGAGCTTTAGTTCAGAAGCATATCAGAACATCAGCTGTGATATTTAAAACTTCAACTTTGCCTGCTGGAGGTTCAAGTATTCAAAATATGGGGGGTAAGTAAAACAGTCAAGTTATGTACATGGATTTTTCTGTAGGCTGAGCAATACATTGACTGAGATCAAAAACATTAGCCTTCATTCTCCTGCAGATAAATCTCTGTGCTAAAAAATTATTTATTAGCATCAGATGTTTCATGAACGATATCCAAATAACATATTGTTACGCAAATTCCACATTAAATTTCACTTCATTCCATTTTTCTTTAGTTTGCCTCCGCACTCGAAAGAAAACAAGCCAAAACAAACTCAATATTGGTTTTTGTATATTTACAATTTCAAAATGCCTCTACAAGGCAAACAATTGAATTGCTATTAAAAAATGAGTGCAATTTATAGAACTGTACCCTAGAATGCATGTTTTATAAAAAAATTTCAGTTTTCTGTATTTCCATAGAACATATGTAACCAAAATTCAATTGATCTAATATTCACTCTAATAAATTTTCAAGGCTAATGGATATGCAAACATTTCGGAATCAACATTTTTAATAAGGTTAACAAAACTTCAGTTTTCTAACACTGAAAAGAGAGTCTTACCACATTGCATATCTCCAAGTTACTTTTATACAGTGAGGGACTGTAGATCATTTTGTAAAAAGCTCTTGAAGATATTTATATACTAAGAAACCAAAATGAACCATTATCCAATTCAAATGATTTGCTTTTATTACATTTAAGATCATCATTCAGGATGATCTATGAGTTTGAAACCTGGATCCCCTCCACTGATACGGAGTTCAGCCCAATAGTAACATAACTTAAGTTGCAGTATAAGTGCAGGAGAAAGCAAATACAGAATTCAATTTTCAAAAGGGAATTTCTGTTAAACCCTTACCAGTTATCCTGCTCACAAATACCCTGAGCCAAAGGTGCATAACTGTCCTCCAAACGCAATCTTATGCCTAAGTAACTCTGTTTAAGCCAGGAACAGGTCTTCAGACAGCTCTTATTACAGCAGTAAATAGTTTAGGCATATTCCCATATGTGAAAGAATGTATTAGTGACACTGACCTTCTTTGTACAGCTCTGAAAAAAACAGTGATATCAAGGAGTTAGCTAGTGCATTGGGAAATTATTTATTTGGCAAGTGCTTTGTCTGGACATAGAGCTGAAAAATAATTTTCAACAATCCCAAAGACTAAAGCAGCCAGGAAACTGTGTTCATACATCCCTGGTTCCTTCTTGCAAAGTTCTTAAAAAGTCAAATTTCCATATATTTCTGAATGCTGTTTTGGCAGGAAATTCCAAATATGGTAGAAGATTGTCACCAGAAAGCAACTATTACAGATATAAGAAAAACAAGACAGCATCCTTTGTAATTAGTATGACAGTTCATCCACTGGTAATGGGACACAAGAGATTGTGGGTTGGTGAGGAAGGAGTTTGACCACTTTTTTAGGATGAGAATCCTCCTTTCAGGTAGTCATAGAGATCAATAAGGTCTCCCTTCACCCTTCTCTTCTCCAGACTAAACAATCCCAGTTCCTTCAGCTGCTCCTCATAAGACAGAAGCCCAGAGAAATCTGAATTCTTACTGTACCACAGATTGAGGGGAACTGGGAGGAAGGTGGGGGAAGGAAGAGAGGAGATGGGGAATTAAAAGATGTATTTCAATGTCATTACAGCAGTTCTAACACTGAATAATAAGACAAGAATAATTCCTGTAAGTTAAGACCATTGTTCCTCCTTGCACTGTTGTCCATGCTGCAGCACCCCAAGCAGACAACACAAGTATCAGGAATGATCTCTAGCCTGTTCCTTTCCTCACAGGCCATTGCCATGAGGTGTGCTGTCTCCTACCAGCATAGTCAAACATTTCCTGGTCACTAATCCAGGTTCTGACTGGTAGAGACTGAGCTGAACAGAAAGGCTGACTTTACATTCTCTACTGTCCGTTTGCCACATCTACTAACCAAATTAAAATAAGACAGACACTTAGCACATCCTTGAATTCAGGCATTTCTTGTAACACTAACCTGAGCATAGGAACAGCCAGGATAATGAGGGAGCTTTTGCCCCTGTCCCACACTAATGTATTAGTATATCATTGACTTTCCTTTCTCCAAAGATACTTCACCCATGTGAGGGTACAGAACAGACACTTAAAGGAGTCTTGTTTTCTTTCTTCTACTAGTCATCCAGACTGCTCCTTTCCCAACATCCTTCTGCCCCTAAGGCTGTGTTTGGAAAGGGCTTAGGTAACATTCAGCTTCCTAAACCAGCCTGCTCTGAAACTTGTTAAAATTGTTCTTCCTTTAATGTTTGTGATAGTTTCACTCTAAGTCCATATTGCTCAGAAAGCACAAATCTCTTCTATAGTTGAGAGTCTATGTACTGGAAAAAATATTATACAGAAAACATGACACAGTTTCATTTGTCTACAGATGGAAGGCCACAGCATGAATAAGGTGTCACACCAGTTATTCACAAAAATTATTTGTTTCCTTGCTTCCAGTTACATTACTTCTAATAATAATCAAGATCATATTACACAAGTGTAACTACTTCATTCTTAAGCATTTATGTTCAAACAGTTTTTTGGTTTTGGGGGTTTTTTTAATCAAATGAGTTACCTACAGAAGTATAAAATGTGGGTTCAGACTCCAATGTTCACATTTGACTTGCAACAAGATTGTGTCACCCTAATACAAACAAAACTCCTGGTTATTTCAGTAAAAAGACAAATCTCAAATTAACTGAAGAATAAAAATAAGCCTGCAAATGCACGCACAGAGGAACTGCACCACAATATGAACATTAAGGAAAAAGGGAAAGATTACATCACCAAGTAGAGACTCAGTCATCTTATAAAATATCATTCTACAAATGATTTATTGAATTACTTCTTTTCTCTAACTCACCAGAGTAATGGAAAATCCTAGGGAAAAAAAAATAAATTGCTAACATGATTACCTCAAGTACTGAGCCCAGAGGTGGTTTAAAGTTGCTAATCACCTCTGAATCTGGCACTAGGTTCACTCAAGTTTCTTGGCTACATTGACCTTCCCTTGAGTTCCCTGTGTTCAGAATGATATAAGATTAACAATTTGCTGCATAAGTGATTTAATTAAAACTGAGCTAATACAGCTCTATTAGGTATCAGTAGCCAAGCATCCACAAACAGTATTTATATACATATATATATAAATACACATAAACAAAAATATTAGTTCTAGAGAGAAAAATGTAAGTCAGTGGAAAGTACAAAATACTGCAGACTTAGGAAGCAGATAAATCCTACTTCTAGAATCCTTTACCTATGTACATGCAATAATCAAACAAATACAATTGACTTCAGCTTGATTTCTTAAGGAAAAAAGCATTAGCAATTTGACTGTCAGTACAAGAGTCTCTCTAAATACGTTTTAAACCTCTGGACAATGTCAACTGAGTTTATCCAAAGGATGGAGACCACAGAGCTTAAAAGATTTTACGACTGGCAGATGGGTATTTAAAGCCAGTGAAGGAAGCAAAGAGCCCTGATCCTGGCTGCTTGGGTTGCCTCACAACCTGCAGGTCTAGTCAGCTGGATAGAATTCTGAGCAGCAAAGGCAGCATACAGCAGCCAGCAGGCCCCCCGAAGGCAGGGGAAATAGCAGTGGCATTAAGTTACACGGAGAACAGAAGAGAAAGCTGTGGGAGGAAGGTCTGGTTCATTAGTAATGCAGTGTTGGAAGAGATGAAGGGAAGATTTTAGTATAATTGAGAAACTGGGGAAAACAAATTTTGAGCGCAAGAAGTCACACAGGTGTTTAGGGCATGTAGGAAGAAACTTGCTGTATTTTAGCAGAGTAATAGAGACATAGATGATCTACCTGAAATATCCTGTGAGTCCAGGGGAGGAGGACTCCAGTGTACAAAATGCACTATGCTGTTATAAATGTGGCTTCAGTAATTCCACACCTTTCAAAACAATATCTTTTTTTCCTAAATTATGGGGTTTTTTCAGATTAGAGAAAGATTAGATTCACATTAGAAGGTGCACACCTCATCCCAATCCCATGCAGTACAAAGTTGGTTTATTACTCAACTAATTCTTTGTGGGAAAAAAAAAAAAGAAAACAAAATCATTTTCCAAAGGACGCTCTTATTGTTATTTCCGTAGTAGTAACCTCTGGCTCTAATTCCAATTATTTGTTATATGATCATTAGAAGTCCCTTTTCTGTAAGTGCTGCTGGGATCAGAACTTACTAGACCCAGAATTACCGAGAAAGAAATCTTAACAACTTTGCGGTGTCATTTTAGCCCCTGACAGCAGGAAGATTTGACCTCCCCTTTTGAACGCCATTATGTCCTCAAAGCACTTATTCCTACTGACAGGTACTCTGCTTGAGGCAAGAGACTGAACTTTATGCTTTCTTGCAAAATTATAAGAAGTATCCTTGCAAATACTTTTCAGTTTTATTCTGTTATTTTAGTTTGTGCTAGCAGGCAAAAAAAGGAGGACAGCATTTTAACTAGAAAGCAGGCTGCTCTGCTAGCTGACCAGAAAGTCATCCGTGACCCTTAAGGATGAAAACCAGACAATTTATAATTTCTTCACTAAAGATCTTGTAACTGATGATCGATGTAGCCTCCAATTAGAAATCCACAGCCTTAGATAAACACAACATTACCTTAAATTAACTCCTGCTCTGACAGCTCCCATGTGGCTTTGCAATTGGGATGTGAAGTTGTTGGTGTGTGTCCCCTCTGGCTATGCCTCTATTTGCCTGTCAGGAAATTCTTCTTTCTTGCCCACTTGCATCAGTACGCGTCCCACAGAGTCCAGTACTGCAGAAGGCTTCATATGCTGTAATATTTTAAAAGTGAACATAAAAATAAGAGTATACCAAGGACTGTATGTGGACAGCTCTTTACAGGATGAGGACGAGGGTCGCATGAAGACTAATGCAAAGAAATATTCCAAGCAGGAAAAAAAAAAACAAAAACCACACAATCAAAAAAATCCCCATCCAACTAAAATACTGCATGAAGGCAAAAATTCAAAAAGTTAATGCCAGAGAATAGAAGCATTTAACTACCATTAAACAAGACCTATAACTACATTACATTCATTCCTGTCAGGAGCAGAGAATCTTAGAGGTTTCACTGATGCTCAGCCCCAATTTGGGTGTGAACAGTGGTTGAAGATGTTATGCTCTTTGAAGAATATAGAATTCAACAGTTCGCACAACCCTGTCCCTTCCTCCAAGAAGAGAAATTAAGAATACTCTGCGAAATTAAGAATATTCTGTGAATGTTCTATGAATACCAAATTGTTATTCAGTAAGTTTTATACTGATTTCTTCTTTTAAGAACAAAGAAACCTAGTACAAATATATGCCTAAGAACTTAGGTGAAAAATATTTAACTTCAAGTAACTGAAGTTTTAAGATGTTTTGAAGTTTCATAAACCGTACATAAAGGACACTTGGGAATGTCATTTTCTCAGTAGGAAGCATAAATGAGCTTCTGATATATACATTGCAAAGCATTTTTATTTTGTTTTTTAGTTCATATCTTCCTTCAAGGGAATGTGAAATACACCATGAGGTGGATAATTTTCTCAAACAGCGTATCTGCTTAATCTTCTGTAGGTATGCAACACAGCAACTTGTTAGAATTATTCTTGTAGACAACATAAACATAGGGATATTAGGAATTTTAATCCATTTTAGAGATGAGCAAACTGAAGTGTGCTACAATTAATAACTGAAGTGTCTAAAAAAATCATTTATGAAATTAAAATCCACCACAAATTATCTCTAACAAAGCATCCTTAATTTTGAAAGCTACTTTGTTTTTAGTTTAAGTAAACTGACTTGCTCCCTTGCAAGTTGTTGGACACATTGCTTCACTGGGGCCTTTGATATATTCACTGCCATTTCCTGAGTGGATACTTGGCTTAGGTTAAGAAGAATTTGGGATTTAAAGAATTATGTGAGTTAGTGTTTGATCTTAGTAGGAAAGTTGGACAGGAAAATTATTTCCGCTTTAGAAAAATATTTCTGATATCAGCATTTTCTCCATTTTTTATCAGGCTGAAAAACTACTGTTTTGAAAACAAGAAATTCTTCCCTTTCCCAGCAATATGTAACTGACCTATAGCTACCTATATCTTCAATGCTCAACAAGGATACCAGATACATGGATTCAGTCTTAGTGAGTGCTGGAGGAACCATCCCATATTCTTTCCTATCCAAACAGGAATGAATAAATTAGTTACTTCTATTTTGTACCTGAAGAGGGACTTGTAGAGCTGAAAACTGTTTTGTTTTGTTTTTAATCTTCTTTAGTAATGAATATTACTTCTACTCATCACTCTTTCCTTTGGAGAAATTCCACTTTATGCAGCTGAAGTATTTAATAGCAAAAAGAAAGACTCCAAAGCTTACATGCTGCCAAAACTTTCAGTACTTCTCTGCTCTTTATTCCAACATAGACAGAAGCTTTCTAATTCTACAGGATGATTAGTATTTAATATAATTTATTAAATATTAAAATATATGTAATAGAGTTTGCAATGAACAATCCTCAGTGCCCAGGTTTGTTCTGCAGATAATTGCAAGTCCATTAGAAACAGGAAGGCTTTATACCAAGCACCAACATGCTGCATAAGTGCTTTTTTGGTAATTACATTCATTAGGAGAACTGGAATTTTCCAGTGATTTTGTGTGCTCAACTGCTTATGTTATATGGCTTCCCCAAACTCTTTCACTTTGGGGAGTTTACGGCCTTTGACAAGTAAATTTTTAAAAATTCTGATTGCCTTATTAGCGAAGTAGTTTTGCCATTAGTCACATATTATGTTCATTTAAATTTCAGTTTTAAAATCTTCCCAGGCTGCAGGGGATTTAAAGCAACAAAACCTCAGTGCTATCTAAGTCTGGATCCTAATGTCAAACATGGAAAATAGAGCCCTAATTCAGCCCAGGAATTCACCAGTAAGTCCCAAGAAGACTTAAGCTTCAGTCCAAATCAATCAGCAGAATAAGCAGAGGTCACTCTAATGTCAAGTGTGTTCTGCCTGGATCTGCCTGCAGCAGGCCGAGAGGAAGCCCTGACTCTGCACCCTTCCTGAGGCTGAAGCGGCTGGTGCTCTCTTCTACTTGGGATTGTGCAGCCCCGAACCTTCTTCCAATATTAAATGTATTTTTTCTAGCAGAGAACAAAACAGGACTTTCTCTTTCTATAGAGAGCTGGTGCCTATCACTTCTAAAATAACAAGTAGCAACAGCTCAAGGACTAGAAGCCTTTTCCTAGACTAAAGGAATTTAAAGATGACAGAATCACAGGGGTGGAAGGGACCTCTGGAGATCATCTAGTCCAACCCCACTGCCAGAGCAGGAACACCTAGAGCGGGTCGCATAGGAACACATCCAGACGGGCTTTGAAAGTCTCCAGAGAAGGAGCCTTTAAAGATACAGTTTTTAAAGTGGGTGCCTTAACCAGGAAACTACAGCTTATTTACTTAGAAGCCTTTTCAGCTGAAGCTGTGATGATATGCACAAAGAATTAAAAGAGTCACTGAAAAAAAAAAATCAATAAATAAGAGGACAAGTGGAAGGGTACGTTGTAAACTTAGAAGTTAGACCGGTCACTTGGAATGAACTATTGCTGGGTACTAGTCCCTGCTTCCAGGATGGCATTCATATTGTATTCAAGGATTTTTTTCATGTGCAAATAATTCTGAAGTAGGAAACCAAATCTGGTGTGCTGAGAGCGGTGAGTATCTCACATACCTTTAGGTGCGCATTCAAGGTGTTAGCAGCAAGAACAGGTTTACTCCACAAGGGGGAACAAGCCAGGAGTGACCCCAGAGAAGGGAACAACATCCTCACTGACCCAGGCACAGTCTTGCAGACTCCAAGCAGGACACTGATGACAGAGACTGTCAACAGCCCCAGACATATCCGGTAGTGAACCAGGTCCAGAGTCCCGTCAGGAGGCCAAGGAAGGAGCAGCAGGACATGGGTCCAAAGGCAAGACTTTCACATAGGCACAAGGCATTCATCTGGGAAACGGACCAGGAGGCAGGCACACCTAGAACATAACTCAGAAAGGGATTAAGGCCACCAAATTGAGTGGAAATGGGGCTCCTGGACCCATTGAAAGGTGTAGGGGGAGGTCCCAGGGGCACGTGGTCAAGGCCAGTAAAGCCTTGTAGACCCCTCAGAGCCCTGACACAAAGCCTCCATCAAACTTTAAGAGCAAAACCAAGTTTAGACTCCACAATCATTTTGATAATAGCGGTGGCCTTGAGTATTGAAATATTCTTATGTAGCTACCATAGGTCTGGGACTCAGATGGTGTATTAGTGTGTAGCCACCTGAGGGAAGAGAATTACAGTGGGCTTACCTCCATTTGCATCCAGGCAGCCCACATTTTTATCAGATTTGCCACAAAGTTCAGAATATTGAATTGGGTTGGCTGTTGAGGTTCTACTTAACACGTTGGTAACACTCCATTCTCAGATGAAGAAAAGTTACCGGGACAGTGAAAATAAAGAACAGCATTTTACATTCAATTTGCCTCAGTCACCAAAACAACAGAGAACAATCCTAATGCTAATTCCCAGTGATAGGGATTTTGTGGCAATTATGTCATCACCGCAATTATTTCACAATGAGCATTGTATTCAGCCTGTGTAATCCTCCTGCTGAGTAGCACTGCTCTCTCAGCCTGGTCTAATTAGACAAAAGTTTCGGGATTACATGAGGGTTAGACAGAAGACATTTACAGAGGGTGAGGTCAGCAAATTACACGTAGGAGGCAGTGGTGGTAGCAGAGTAACAGCCATGCCTTGACTAAGGAAAGAGTGTGGTCTTTGGGGATTCCAATGGAAAACTAAACAAGCCCTTGAGCCCTTGCCAAGCCTACAAGCACTGAGCAAAGAAAACAAAATCAAACAGTAAAAATTATAAACAGTCTCCATGCACACGTTGAGGAAAGCCAAGTATATTCCTGGTTATTGTTATAGCTGAACTGGTTTTGGCAAAGGCCAGATTTTTAATAAAACACTCTTGTCACTGGGCACTGAAGCTCCATTACAAAGTAGAATTTATTCTGCTGGAGATATATAAAGCTATTTTTCTTAACTACTCAAGCCACCCTGCCTACCACAAGCCTACTTCTGCTCTATTGAAATCAATAAAAAGACTCCTTTTGATTTCAAGAAGCATGGGATCAGATCCAACACCAAAACCATCCAGGAGGCAGAAAAGAAAATAATAGCCGAATATTGAAACGGCATGATGAATACCTGCCATTTTTAGTACTGCTTTTACACGTTATTCTAAAAAGAATAACAGGAAGGTGTTTCTATTTTACTGGAATATTCATCAGAAATATCAGATGTTTCATAAATACATAAAAATACCATTAAATTATCACTTTGTGCATTGCTGATATGAAAAAGGATAGTGGATCCATAAGCTTCTTTATTCAAACTGTATCAGGAACTCTTATAAATAAGACACATGATAGATCAAAGTTGTTGTACGTAGAAACTGTCTCACTTTGCAAAAGCCCAGTCCAATAAATTCTCTATTTTGGTTATATGTAATGTTTCCATTAATAGCTAGATATCAGAAAATTAGGTACTAATTTCAAAATGTTCACTGCAGATAACTGTTCATATATGTGAAGCCAATTAGTCTAGACTTAAAGATTCTCAAGGAATTACTCTAAAAGTCTTTGCATTAGTAAGCTATAACTAAACAAGAAAGCACCAAAGTTTCATTTGTTTGTTGAATAAACAGACTATGTTTGTCTAGAGGTAAAGAACAAAGGCTATATCAAATATAATCCCTAGGCTGAGAAGCAGAGTCATAAACAGCATCTTTTCTCCCACAGGTTCTGATTTTTCTACAGATTCCTCCTATTTTCAGCTTTGCCTAAAGCAAGTGGTAAAAAATAGTGAAATTATTTCAACAAAAGAAAGCATAAAGGATAACAAGGAAAGCTTTTGTGTGTCTCCATCTCCACTTTTCCTCAAAGTACTTGTTACTTCCAACTGTCTGTAAAGAAAGGCCTTTGCACATCAGAAATTTGGCACATAAGAAATTTGTCAAAACCAGCGCTCCTTATCAAAGCATTTTAGGCAGCACATATGTTTTTAAGTTATTGGAACTGTCTATTGAAATTTTAATGCAGCGTCTTCTATGTTATGCACAACAGTCATGCACTAAAAAGAAAGCTGATGCTCTACCTTCGATCACAGCTGAAATTTTTGCTGAAAATGAGGATATTCAGCTAAACTTCATTGAAACCAATGCAGAGTAATAAAAATACATTCAAGATCTTAAACATTCACTTATTTTTTACATACTCTGCTCATGTCCAGTTACAATAGCCTTTCTGATCGTGCTTAAAATCCATGACAAATGGCTTCTGTATTACACACAGTATCAGGCTCTTTTGAGGTTAGCAAGCTAGACAAAGCACGCTGTACTTTCATTGTTATGGCTTCCTTCTCTTGGGAAGGAAAGAATAAGTGGGAAAAGGGCATGCTGTGAAAGCCAAGAGGATCATCTGAACCCAGAAAATAGCGCACTCGTATTGTGCTCTCTTTGCTACCCTCTAGACTCTGCTTCTTCATCCTCCTTGATCACACTGTCTCTTGTTGCGTATTAGATAATATGTAATGGTCTCAAAGAGGTATTTGGTTATAGGGATACAGAATCTCATATATATAACAAACTTGCTTGAATACGGTGTAAATAATGATAATCTTACTAAGCACAGCTCAATCTAAACTACTGAATATGACAAAATTACCCTTAGCAAAGACTGAGAAGTGTGACTGAAACTCAGATTCATTGTTTTATTTCAGTGCTGCCTAGAACCTGTTCTGACATCTGTTGAATTAACATTCCAGATATTCGGTATCTGCTTTTGTATATATAAAATATATATATACTGTTTTTATATGTAAATAATATACCTGACATCTGCTTTCATCTAGAAAAAGTTAATAAATCATTGGCTAAATTTATAAGTCCTCATTTCTTCTGCCTTGTTCCATTTTTCAATAACTTATTTTGTGAGCTACAATACTTTCTAAAAGCAAAACAAAGAAAATTTGGCTGAAATTATAGTCAAAAAATCCCAAGCAAACCCAAACCAAATGGTTACACCAATTTAGCTCTGATGGTAAATTTATTGTTAGTTTAGGTGATGATTTCCAAGATATTTCCTCATAGACTCCTTCACTTTATTACACACAATGCAATTCAACTAGAAGAGATGTTAGAGCATCCCATGGAGATAAAGCAGGCCACAGAAGACACACATAATGACAGTAAAGTATTTCATCATGCTGTCTACACCATGCACTGGAGTTCACTGAAAGCTGAATGCCTTCATCTACAGAACTATGACAAAACCATTAGTTATATAGAGATCCTTAATAGAAATGATAAGATCGATATGAATGAAAAATAAATGCAAATGCATTGGCGTGGTAGCACCTGAAGGGAAGAAAACAACAGAAAAGCAGTAAGAATGACCTGACAGGTCATCAGGGTGCTCGTACAAACCTCTGCGCTGCTTCTCAGGACACTCAGGTTGAAAGAGAAATCTTGGTAATTCACAGATCTGTGAGAAAAGACTGATGTCTGCCAAGTCCTACACTGTACAAAAAGGCACATCCAACCCTGTACATGGTAAGCAAATGAAGAAGAGACCTGGAAATATGAGTAGGACTCAACAGATTTTCTCTGTGTGATGGGTGTAGTATTTCACAAAATTTACTTATCTTAAGATATTTGATGTTATACAGGATTTCTGATTTAGCAGAATAATACAAAAGATACAGAATACAAACATAAGTTAACACTTAGAATAATACATCAATTGCAATACGCAGTTCAATCACAATAGCAGCTCATCTCCATTACTGGTCTCTATGTGCTCACCATCATGATGCCGGCCATCCCCACTTGCCAGGCAGGAATACGTAGGTTAAAGCCAGCTCAAGATCATTGCTTTTTTTGAAATTCTTTTACTAGTTTTCTGGTGTTTATAATCTATGTTGGGCTGAGCCACATGTACACTCCCCACATGCTTGTGTGGCCAATTCAGGGAGACATTCACACTCTTTTAATGAGTTCATTAAAACATTTACATCAGCTGATGCACTCATCTGTGATGTATTCAGCTGATCCACCCAACTGACCTAGCTGACTTAGTCAAACAAAGGCCACTCTCAGGTCCACTATGTGTTGAGACAGAGCCAGTTTCTTTGCAATGGCTGTGGTCCCTCACACCCTATGTTATTTCCTGAGCTTCATGGGCACATCGTCCTTGCCCCTGAGCCTTATTCCATTGTAAGGGATTATCAGTCAGTCAGAATGGTATGACAGAGTGGGCAAAATCATCCATTGCTTGAATTTAGACCTTCCCTGAGAGCTCACATGGAGATTTCCTATGTCACTCTTACAATGCTGCAAGAAGTTTTCCTGCGGAAAACCTTTTGTTATTAATTCATTTTCCACTGAAGATTGCTCTGGATCTTTTTTCCTTTGCCCTTCTATTTTCATTTTATAGAACTGGAGGTGTTTGTTCTCCCCCTTCCACTGTCCTTGAAGCCTTTACAAAAGGACAAATGAAGCAGTGTTTATACACCAGAGACACCATAAAGGTGAAAAGCAGCCCTTTACTTTCTCATCACATGCTTAAAGAACAGTAAAGCATGAAGAGCACTGTTATGTTCAACACACTGTTTGCTCTAAGCTTGATCCTCAGTCCTCTTATGTTGCTGCTAAACTTGACCAGAGTCAGGAGCACTTCTGCCATGTTGTCTTCTAGTCAAGACTAGTATGGGGGAACATTTCCATCCCACTCTGTTTAAGTGAAATACCAGACTTGGAGCAGGAACTGCAGAAAAGTGTCCAGGAATCAACCTCCAGTTGAGACACTGCTGCAGAGACTTTCCTTGTTTGAGTAGAGTCTCATGACGTGAGCACTGGCTTTAGACTAAATGCCTTGACTTTGTGGGAGTTTCTAACAGCACTCGTACAGCTGAGTTGGAAGGCTGCAATTAGCGTGTTAGTTGCCAGAATCTCACAGATACTTCAGCTTGTGTTTTGAAATAAGTAGATAAACAGAACAATGAAACCCTGGACTTTTGTCAACCAAGACAAGGTGAAGAACACTGGGAGACAGACACCTCCACAAAAGCAGAAAAAAACCCTCTACAGAACTCCTTGCTCATCTCTGACATTTAAATCTTACCACTTTAGTGCTACAAGTGATGGAGAAAGCTGATGTGGAGCTAAGAGATAACAAAGGATAACAGGCAGAAAGGAGCAGAGTCCAAAGCAGTGTCATTATAAACAGCAATGGAGACCACTTTATGAAGTACATTAATATAGTGACATATTTCATTTTTTATAATATGTTCATAATTATTTTTATCATGGAATTTTTTAGATCAAATAGAATTCAGGCTCTATTGCATTAGATGCTTCACAAAGATAGTATAAGAAAAAGCCCCTGGGAGTTTGCAGTTTAAAAAAGGAAAAGAAAGGATCAAAGGAAATGAGAAAGAACTAATATCCCCTTTTCTCTCTAAATGTTATGATTGACAGTGTTCCCTGCACATGCAGAGGACTTTCCACTTTAAATTAATCATTGTATATAAATAGTCTGATTGATCCTCAGGGTGTGATCCACCATGCTAACTCCTTAAATGTTTGGAAAACAAAAATTAAATTTAATTGTCTTAGCCAGATATATGAAAAGAAATAAAGCACCAGTGGCAAATCTACTCCATTTCTTTATGAGAGATTTTTGTTGTTGTTGTTTAGCAAAATGGATTAGGTTTTCGGTTTTATTGTTGACAGAATAATGCACATTTTCTCCTGAGGCTGAAAGGATATTTAAGAATTGGGCACTGAGGGATTGTTACTATCTGTTCTTTATATTCATACAGGATGTGAACTAAAATATAATTCTATAGTCAGTGGTAATTCAAAAGATATTTTTGCTCATATCACTGAAAAGATACTTAGAGTACCCCATTATGCTGAGACCATTTTATGACAATGTATTTTCACCAATACAAGTAAGATTACATAGATATAATGGCATAACGAAGGGGCACTTTGTCTTTACACAAAATGCACAGAGCAGAATACTTTTGGGCATCTCATTTTCACAATTAAGTCCATGCTTTTGAGCCAGGTACCCAATATTTCCATATGGTGTGAAGAAAGTGAGGCACCTCTGAGCAGTGCTCATAAAGGCCAGGATGGACCAATACTCTTGCAGGTATTGAATGCATGCTGTTTAAGGTTAATATTGTGTCCAATGCTTCAAAGATATTTCAGACAGATAAATATTGCTGCACGCTCCATTGAAGTTCAGTTCTTTTGTTCAGATAATTTGTCTGGGGAAGAACACACCAAAGAACTCCTGTAACCCTCCAAAAATCAGTTATTAAAAAAGGAAACTTTTCCCCAGTTTCTGCATTTATCATGATTTTGTCTAGTAGTCCAAAGACAATATAAACATTTTAGAGCTCAAGGAAATACACACTCCCTGCTTTCAGCAAGTATCACCAGCAATTTTCTAAGTTCACCATTGTTTTCCTTCTTCCTCGTGTGGTGATAGTCAGTATTCTTCATTTCTGATGTCTGTCCCATGAGCTCATAGCCTTGCATTCTTGTCCAGATCACTATTTAGCATTTACAAGTGCTGTCGATGTGTTTGACACTGTCCAGCATTGCTGACTGTCAAATATGCTGCGAGAGAAAAATTATTTGTTTTTCTAGCTGCTTAAACTCAATTGATTTTTCAGCTCAGACAAGTAAACACAGCAAGTAAACATAGCAAACTGAAATGTGTGAATTCACTGTTTCATGTGAGCTGAAGATCTAGTCTGAAATACAGCTCTATTTCCAAGACACTGTATGCAACATGGAAGTTTTGTGACCTTCATCATTAGGGATACATGTTGTTTATTTTATTCCTTAAGGAGAAAATGAAGAAAAACCACCCGCTAAGAAAAGTCATGCTTTTCCAGGAAATTACTGCTTGACAGACAACATTAACATTTCTAGTATTATTACCACCACAGTTACAGCTGGAGAAAATTACAAGGTTCTCCCATGGAACCAGGATGTAAAGATTTGGAAAAGATGTTAAATGGCTTCTGGGCAACATTTTCTCCCCTCCAACATGTGAGAATTTGGCAAGATCAACTACTGAATGTAAGTGACTCTTTGCAAGGCTGTCAATAGTCATGTTCTTATTGCTCACCGTAGTCTTCTTTTAGAATCCCATTTCATAAAATAAATGTTTTCATCCAGGTCACTGCATATCCAACTGATGTACAAAACCAGAAAAAGGTGGTGTAAAGTTGACTGTTACTTCACATGCCTGAAAAAAAATCCATTTTTTTTTTCTAATGAGATAGCAGAGATTAAATAGGGTGCCAACAATTAATTGAAATAAGACCAAAATTGTGCTGTACTATACTTGAGGTAGAGATGCGCTAGCCAGCTTTTCAGATATTATTTGCTTTTTCAAAAGCAAAAAATTATGACCTGAGACCCAAAATCTTGTTACTTGAACTGTAACATAATGTGCTCTTTGTCACTTGGACAGAAAGTGGGATCTTTGTTCTCATATTCATTCTACCTCCATGTCACAGATATCTTCACACAGTTTACAACTGCTCATTCTTCTCAGTTCTTTATTTGATTCGGTTCTTCACAATCATTTCAGAGACAGAAAAAAGACAAAGTGAGGAGTAACTACCTTCTGTGATGAAATACTGATCGGAGAACACTGTAGGCATAAGTAGTAATTGCAATACACATTCCACATCTAAAACGTGTGATTACTATCATTGGTTGAATTTTTTAGGATGTCATTAAATCTGTATGAACAAATGTTAGCTAATGAACTGAAGGATCTTTAAAGAACCTGCACTTTTCTGCTGCACTGCTGTTCTCAAGTCACAGTTCTGACCAAGCCCAAATAGCTGTGCTGTTGAAGTACTAGATATGTATATCTACGCTATTGATTTTGGAAGATGATATCTTTTTAATGACAGTATGAAAATATGTAGAAGAACCTCATGCAGATTATCTTCACATCATTCAAATGTCACTTGACAGATACAATGTTAATCACATTTATTTCATGGTGTCCTCTAGGTATTTTGTTAAGGTTTTTCGTTAAAAGACATTCTCAGAAATCTTCTACACTTGTCTAATTCCCCCCTCAGTTTTGAAGAGCAATCTCTTTCCACCAACAGAGTCTCTCTAGTTTATATCATCCTATGGAATGAAATCCAGCCAAAAATACTCTTTTTTAACATATGTAGAATGTTTAGCATATGAAAGCATTACTAACAATTACCAAACTGGACAAGTTCACCTGGAAAAACACAAGAAATGTTAACTGCTCAACCAGTAGTGTCTGTCCATGACATTTTATCTCTGTTCTTGCTTGGTTAATGTTTGTAAACTGAGCCCTTAATTTATCTTCAGCTGAGCTTGAAAAGGCAGAGTTAGAGTTCAAGTTTTATTGCTTACTGTTATTTGGCATTATAAGCTTTAAGATAAATTTCCTTCCCAATATATAATTTCTTATCATTAACCAACAGAGCACCCCTTATCCTACTTCTGGATCAAAAAGATATTTAAGATAGGAATATATCTTTGCAGAAACTAACTGAACCCTCTTGCAAGCACAGTTCATAAACATTTAACCTAGTAACCAAATTAATATTTTTGTACTTTAGCTAAAGCTGACTTAGAAAGATATCTACGTGCAGGACTCTGAAGTTTGTCATCCAGTAGAATTACAATGTATTTGCATATCCTGCAGCATGCTTACATCAGCTTTGGCATGATGCTGAAACAATGGGTTGTATATACAGACATATTTAGGATTTCCTTCCAGAACTCCCAAGTGATATACAGCAATTTCTTATATCTCACACATAACCTGTGGAGTTAATAATTCTTTCAAAATATTTCTAACACATCAATTATTTAACCTTTCTATTCAGTGGCTTTCTACTGATGGCTTTAAAGCCATGTGTTTCTGTGGTGGAGAGGATGGGAGGAAGCGAAGAGGTATAAGTCAAGGATATAAAGGATATAAAGTGAAGAGGTATACAAATTAAAGACAAAACATTAAAAACACTCAAGTTGGAAATCCTGGTATCTCTAGTAGATTTCAACTAATGACCTCTCCTCTTCAGAAAGGTAAATCTTTGTAAGAAACTGAATGCAGGCTAACATGTAAAATCTGCTAATAACTAATAGGAAAGCTAAAATACTGACTGCTGGCTTCCAGTAAAGGAAAAGCTACTTCTAACATCAGATGAGTGAGGAACCAAATAAGATGTTGCTCACCAAGCAGTGTCTCATATACTGTGATTAGGACATTGCATTTTGCAGGTAACATTTCTAAGTAATCTTTTTTATATTACAAACTTAAATTAAAACAAACAAACGCCACAAAATCAATGTATTTCTTGTAATCTTCCTTATTTTACCAGAAAGTGAAATACTGGTCCTTGGTACGTTGTACCCTAACCTGTAAGACTAGATGTGTTTCAACAGTGTGATGTGATTCTCATGTGCAAATTTCTCACCTCCAACCAGATCTAAAATTTCTAATATTTTTGTTTGGTTTAGGTGAAAAATAAGACAGAAATATATATGAACCAATGGGCTGGAGTTTGGTTTTGTACTTATTTTTCCTGAGTGGGATTTAATAATAATTAAGGGCCATATATTATACATTTACAATGTTGCTAATATAAAACAGAATTTAGTAAGACCATTAATAAAGCCAATAGATTTTCTTTTTCAATGTAACATTTCATTTTCCCAGTGGAAAAGTACTTTTTTATAAGAAAATTTTCAGTTTGAAAAGCAAAGAAAAGAATAACCTTTGGAAAACATTTCCAGGGTTTTTTCCTCTCAAAGAGAAAAACACTCTGAAATTGTTTTACTGTTCAAGGAAAATATGTGGGCTTTCTTTGCTGGTATTCAAAATATGGTGACCTTCAATTTTATTTGTCTATAACAGAAACAAAATATTAGAAGAGAGCTTGAAAATGAAAAAAAAGGCACTTGAAGTCTCTTCAGGGAAGCAAACATAATTCATCACCAGATCTATACATGAAATGTAAACACAGGTCAACTTTAAAGAAGATGTACTCATAAAAACAGAATGAAAGAAACTTGTCTAATTTATGTCAGAGATCCCACACGACAACACTGAACGTACGTGGGAGAACAAAAAAAAAAATCACAAACTGAGAAAGCTGAAAGTTCCTTATGATATTTCCTCTTAAAAATTGAGGAGTAGAAAGAAGACACACAGCGTGTTGAAACGCCAAGGACCTGCAAGTAACACATGTCCTAGGATCCCCTTAGTTAGAAAAGTTCTAAATCATCCCTTTATATGGTCATCCTAGAAAACAGTATAGATGGAACCTTAAAGTGAGCAGCCAATGCTGAAGATGAAATGTCTCTACTCTAACAGCTCTTAATGGAAGAATAACTTTCCTTTTGCTCTATATCTTCTGCAGACATTTTCCCCAGCCAAGCAGATCTGCTGGAAAACCACTGCTGGTAATCATTTGCGCTAGTCCCAGCTCAGCTGATGGAAAGGCAATACTCTCATCCGCTCACACACTATAAATGCTTATCAAACCTATGAAAAAAACAACAAAAGCACTAACACAGTCTTTGACAAACCCAAAACAATCACTCTGCCTTCATCACAGTACATAAGCCTTGGACTGACATTTTGTACAGTTTACAAATAACAGGCTGAAACCTGATACTGCTGAAGTGATGGAATCAATCACATCGACTCAACTGTCTCCCTCATTGTTTCTGTCTAAACATTGATCACTTGAAAAAACTACAGTTTGGACTTTCTCCCTGTAATCCAGAATAATTTTATGCTATTATTGTTGAGCTTTTAAATAAGTACAACAAATAGATTACTAAGATCTTACAGAATATATTTAAACAGCTTGAATTTAGCAAAAAAAAAGCTGGCAACCATATTTATTGGTGTTATTTTAGTAAGAGATATTATATCAGATGTTCATATATACTAATATGACAGTAAGACATAGAAGTAAAAATAGTGTTCAGTGGCAGTGAAATCTAGACAGCATTGCTAACAACTTTCTGGCATAAGTCATCAAGGAACCAGCAAGGAATTGTGCTCTCCTGGACCTTATCCTTACAAAAAGGAAGAACTGTTTGGGGATGTGGAAGCTGGGGACAGTCTTGGCTGCAGAGACCGTGAGAAGGTGGAGTTCAGGGCCCAGAAAGAAGGGAACATGGCAAAAAGCAGGACACGTACTGGATTTCAGGAAAGCAGAGTTGACTCTACAGAGGTCTGCTTAGCAGAATCCCATGAGATACATCCCTGGAGGGAAGAGAGGTCTAGAAAAGATTGTTCATCTTCTTAGGTCACATCCTTCAAGGACAAGAAAGATCTGTCTTAACAAATATGAAATCAAGCTAAAAAGCAGGAAGACACCTGCATGGATGAATAAGGAGCTCCAAACTCAACTCAGACATAAAGCAAAAGTGAACAAGAAGGGGAAGCAGGGGCAGATGACCCAGGTAGATGATAGAGCTGTTGTGTGGTTGTGCAGGAATGGGATTAGGAAAGTCAAAGCTGGTATGGGGTTGAATCTGCTAAGGGATGTGAAGGGCACTGATTCTACTATACATAAGCCACCAAAAGACTACTAGGAAAAATGTGGTCCTGCTGCTGAGTTGTGCAGGGGATGAGGTGAAAAATGACAGGGAAAAGGATGAGATGCTCGAAGTCTGCTTTGCCTCAGTCATTACCAGTAAGACCAACCTCTAAGACTCTCCAGTACCTAAGACCAGGGGGAAAGTCTAGAGCAAGGAAGACTTACCCATGGTTAGGGACCACCCAATCAGGGAGCACTGTACATACATAAGTCCATGACAGGTTGCATCCATGACTGTTGAGGGAGCTGCCTGATGTTAGTGCAAGGTCAGTCTAGATTATCTTTGATACATCATGGTAACTGGAAGAAGTTTCTGAGGATGGAGGAATGCCACCTCTATCTTCAGCAGGACAAGAAAGATCTGGGCAACTACAGACTGGACAATCTAACCTCCATCCCTGACAAGTTGGTGGAGAGATTTCTCCTGGAAACCACATCCAAACACATAAAGGACAAGAAGGTGATTGGTTAGCATGGATTTATGAAGAAGAAATCATGTTTAACTAACCTGACAGCCTTCTACAATGAGAAGACATAAAAGCAAAAAGTCTGGTTAGAGGTCAGTCACAGTGGTGTACTCCAAGGGTTGAGGCTTGGGTCAATACCGTTTAACATCCTCATTAACACCTGAGAACAGAGTGAACCCTCAGCAATTTCACAGGTGATAAAAAACAGTGAGGAGTGGCTGATACACCATAAGGTTTTGCTGCCATCCAAGAGGATCTAGACAGGCTGGAGAACTGGTCTGCCAGGAACCTGATGAAGATCAACAAGTGAACTGCAAAGTCCTGTATCTAGGGAGAAATAACCCCAGGTACCAGTACACACTAGGGGGCAACCAGCTCGAGAACAACCTTGTGGAGAAGGCCCTGGGGGTCCTGGTGGACAACGAGCTGATCATGAGCCAGCAAAGCACCCTCACAGCAAAGGCTGCCAACAGTATTCTGGACTGCATTAAGAAGAGTGCTGCCAACAGGTCAAGGGAGTTGATCCATTCCCTCTACTCAGCACTGGTGAGACCACACCTGGAGTGCTGTGTGCAGTTCTGGGCTCTTCAGTATATGAAATATATGGACTTAAGGAAATTAGTTGAGCAGAGGACCACAATGATGGTTAAGGGAACATCTTGCATGTGAGGAGAAGATTAGAGAGCTGGGACTGTTCAACCTGGAGAGGCTAAGGGGGATCTCATCCATTTATATAAACATCTGAGAGGTGGGAATAAAGATGAGGGAGTCAGACTCTTCTCAGCAGCATCCGGTGACAGGGCAAGAGACAATGAGCAAAAATTAAAACACATCAGATTCCATCTGAACACAAAACCCCACCATTTTACTGTGAGGGTAGTCAAGTATTGGAGAAGGTTATCCAGGGAGGTTGTAGAAACCTAATCTGTGGAGATATTCAAAGCCTGACTGGGCTTGCTTCTGGACAGCCTGCACTAGTCCACTCTGCCTAAACAAGGGGGTTGGACTAGATGATCTAAGAGTCTTCTTTCATCCTCAGTAATTCTGTGATTCTGTGAAAGCTGAGTAAGGTTAGCTAGAGGTAATATTTTGGAAACGATACAAACTATGTCTTTTTTGATGTGTTCATATTGCAAGTCAAGCTACTAGCCTTCCTGCCTCCCCAAACCAAACCAAACCTGACACCTGACTTGGGATAATCTGCAATAAAAATGTATTTTTGTAGTTTTTGCTTGTAAAGAGTTAAATAATTTGTGGCACAATAGAAGTGTAATTGTCAATTAAACCTACCCTCAGGGAGAAAAACTTTGAGCAACACTGTAGACTTAATGAAATGGGTGAGATTTCAAACTTCTTCAGTTTGGAATCTGAAAATAGTATGGCTTAGGCTCTATGAAATAGTTTACCTTGTATAACACATTTTCTGTCTCCAGTAGACTGTAATTATTCATCACTTGCAAGGGGTTCTGGCACATTAAAACAATTTTTCTTGAAATAATATAGAAAACCACAGCTATATTTGGTCATATTTGCAGATAAGGAAAATTAATGAATTTCTATCAACCTACAATCCAGATACGTGCATACTATATAATAAATCATTTTTTGGAGATACCATGTCAATTTCTGATGTTCAAAAGTCTTTTTTTCCCCTGAGAAATCATAACAGGATGGTGAGATAAAAATGATGCTCAAGTTTAAAGTATTGGTTTATAAAAGAATTAATATTCTCAGATGAGCAATGTGATACAAATGTACTTCTACACCATTTTCCCAACATACTCCATTTGCTGCTTACAAATATTTTCCAACTCCATACACACCAGCCCATGCCTGATTCTGGAAATCTTGGATGCATGTAAATAGCTTGATGCTTTGAAGAGGTAAATGGAAACATTCTCTTGGGTGCTCTCACTCTCCCAAAGGTATTGTGTATTGTGAAAATGGAGAAAAACTCATACTTGTTCATTTGATGCAGAAACCTCAATCTTCCATAATATTCAGTCCCTGCTTTTGGGAGTTGCGTACAGAAAGGAACATACTGATCTGTCTCTGTCTACAGGTACAGTATAAGTGCACAACAAGGAGTGCTTTTAAGAGTTTAATTTTGGCTTCTCAACCTTGTATGGCATGTGCCAATGTTCACTGACCCAAGCAGATACATTACAGTCACTACAGGATTTCTACCATTCATTCCTACCAGTAAACCCCCTGCTGAACACAATGGTCATGGTATTATTAGAAACTCTATATTATTATGGTCACGATATTACTACACACTCAAATGCAGTCTTAAACTTTCCTGTACCCAAAAGAATTAGCTAGATTTGATATAAACTTCAAATCAGAAATGGCTTTCACTGAGAGTGTTCCAGAAAGATTATTGCTGATTAAATGTCAGGTGACAGTTAAGTTCATTAGGCATTAAATGTAGAGAACAATCCAGTATCCAGCACTCGCTTTGAGGCAAACCCATACCAGGTAGACTGCATGGGAAAACTATTCCCAGTTACTGGGAATTCCCATTTCCATTGTATTGTAGCACACTTAAATTTCTCAATGTCTCTATTTTTTTTTTAATTTCTTTTTGAATTTTGAACTTCCAAAATAACAAAAGTGGATCTAAACAACCAACTACTCATTGTGGGAAAAAAGCAAAATCTATCATAAAAGTATCATAAATGTATCATGGAAGTAGCAGGTCTCTGCTTTCCATTTGTTTCTGTTCAGCAAATTGCCATATTCTTAATTGCAAAGTATCCTTTCTTGTGTTCATTAGACACATAATTTCATTAAAGAATAAAATTTCAGTACGTATAACCAAGCAGTTTGAAAAGTTGCTTATATCCTATATGCAGACAAGAGACTACAGCAAACTTGACATTTGCTTGGAAGAACTTTGTTCATCAGTAATGAATCCAGTCCTGTAGTATCACAGGCAATGACATTTTATAATCCTAATCATAATTCCTTTAAGATCCATCCAAAAAGCAATTAGATTTCTTGCTGCCAGTGTTGATTATATTCTTTTGAAGGTACTAACCTGCAGCTTTCCTCAACACCTACATGGCACAGAGCATACTTGCTTCTCTGCCATTGTCTAAGAACAAAATAATGCCATTCTGTCAAAACATGTGGTGAGATACAGAAGGACTTTATTTTTCAAGAGGACACAGAGTGAACAAGTCTTATACAGAGTCAGTTTCTCTTTTTGCAAACAATTTCTCAAGTTCATCTCCCCAAAACTCCTTTCTACTTGCTTCCATCTTATCTTCACGAGTGTTCCTTCTTTGCCTCACACACACACGTCTAGTTTCCTACTATTTTCTCGCCTGTATGGAATTGCATCTTCATTGATTATAATTTTGGCAAATAATAATGACAGGCTGTTCAACATCATCTGCAAGAGCAGAAGGTAGAGGGCTTTTTTTTTTTTCTCTTTTTCCCAGTTAAAATAATTAGCAATATAATGGTTTGATCATTAAATCCCCAAATTGCAAGACTATTGGAAAGAATTAGGGAAGATTTAATATCAGTTTTAATTAATGTTCACTTTATGAAATTGCTCAGGCTAAAAAATACCCAGGGCTTTGCTGGCCTCTGTAAGGCAATACATGAAGGCTTGGCCCTTGTCCTGAAGAGCTTAGTCTCAAAGAAAACTTAATATTCAAAGACAATTAATGTGAGAGACAATGATTAAAGTGTCTGCCAAAAGGCTCCCTAAGAATCACTTAATATTTAAATCCACTTAAATGCCCAGAATAGAAGTTATGGTTGAAGGCTGCCACATTCAGCACTCTGTTCTTGTCCCTTTAACTTCAAATGAACCTAGCTTATACATGTCAGCCTCCACTCTTAACAGCTTGCTGCCTATTTCTTTAGGAATGAATATTTCATTAAAATAAAGGTTAGCACCATAGGGTGTTAATGGCATTGCATTTCTATTCACAACACTAAGTGTAATTTGAATCATCAATAGAAGAAACAGAAGAAATGACCTTTCTTGAAAGATGCTGCAGGAAGAGAAATGTCAATAAAAAGCAAATAGTGTTTTGCATATCCCCTTACAAAGAGCTATTTCCCATTTATGCACTTAAGAGAATAGGTTTCTTTCTGAGCCATCAGCTTGGCACAAGGGATCACTTGTCAACATCGGAGTGAAATAAGAGCTCACACATCCCTTGCAGTGTCCTGCTGCTCAACTGCAGTAATCACATACATAATCATACAACAGTTTGTGTTGGAAGGGACCTTTAAAGGTCATCCAGCCCATTCTCCCCTACCATGGGCAAGGACACCTTCCACTAGACTGGGTTGCTGAGTGCCCAGTTTAACCTGGCCTTGAACATTTCCAGGGAGGGAGCATCCTGAAAACCCCTGGGCAACCTGTTCCAGTGTCTCACCACCCTCAGAGTGAAGAACTTGTTCCTAATTTCTAATCTAAATCTACCCTTGTCCAGTTTAAAGTCATTACTGCTCAACCTCTCGCTACATGTCCTTGTAAAAAGTCCATCTCCAGCTTTCCTGTAGGCCCCCTTCAGATACTGTAAGGCTGCTATAATGTGTCCCTGGAGTCTTCTCTAGGATGAACAACCCCAACTCTCTCAGCCTGTCTTCATAGAAGAGGTGATCTAACCCCCGATCATCTTCATGGCCCTCCTCTGTATCCATTCCAACAGGACTGTGTCTTTCTTATGTTGGGGGCTCCAGAGCTGAAAGCAGTAGTCCAGGTGAGATCTCACCAGAGTGGAGCAGAGGAGGAGAATCAACTCCCTCAACCTGCTAGTTATGCTTCTTTTGATACAGCCCAGGATACAGTCAGCTTTCTGGGCCGTGAGTGCACATTCTCGGTGCATGTTGATCTTCTCAATAACCAACATCCCCTAATCCTTCTCTGTAGGACTGCTCTTAATCCATTCATTGCCCAGTCTGTATTTGTGCTTGGGATTGCCCTGACCCAGGTGCAGGAGTTTGCCCGTGGCCTTGTTTAGCTTCATGAGGTAGGCATGGGCCCACCTCTCATGCCTGTCCCTCTGGATGGCATCCCTTCCCTCCAGTGTGTTGACCGCACGTCACAGCTTGGTGTAGTCCATAAACTTGCTGAGGGTGCACTCAACCCCACTGTCCATGTTACTGACAAAGGTGTTAAACAGCACTGATCCCAGTACCAGTCCCTGTGGGACACCACTTGTTACTGGCCTCCATTTGGACACTGACCCACTAACTGCAGCTCTCTAAATGCAACTATCCAGTCAACTCCTTATCCACCAGGTGGTCCATATATGTGAAGCTCTATGCTCCTTCAAAATTTTAACAAGTTTAGAATGAGCAGATTAGAGAAATCAGTTAGTTTCTTCTGCTATCCTGTTCTCTTTAAAATTACGAGAATGTCAAGCAATCAAATACAAGATTATAATACAAGTGCCATAGAAAGACCATAATGCCAAAAACATTCAATACTTGAAGAAGCAAACACTGTTAAATGCAGATATTTTTAATACAACAGTATTGTTCCTGAATAAAGCCTCAGATCTTTTGGTTCTCCTAAAACTGTTGTAAAAGATTGGTGAAACCATCTTTGAATTTTTCCTGAACTCCTTGAAATTTCCCTGGTTTACTATAGTTAGCTTGATCCCAATCATTTCATGAAACAGAAAAAAAAAAAACCCCAACGATTTAAAAGTAAAAAAAACATTACCACTACCAAAAAAAGTGAATCTTCGAGCACATAAGTGTGCAAGGCACATTTTTCTAAGTCAAAAATTTAGCAACATATTCTATAATTTAGCAAGGTGTATATATATAGGGAGATAGCATCTCTGCAACAGAGAAGGCATTTTGAAAGCAGTTGCTTCTGAAAGCAGCTGATGTTTGAACACCTAAGTTTAAAAAGTTGCAGTACAAAATCAATTTCTTTATCTGCCATGCAGTTCATACAACTGCAGGAAGGAACTCCAACCAGATCCACCTCTGAGCATTTTAAGACTGTATTCTTTACCCTTCCCTTTACCCTCTAAGGAAAAGTATCATGATCAGAAATGAAGGAATGCAGCAAATGAAATGGTTAAACACGCTGGAGAGTTAAAAACCTGCAATCAGAGAGTAATTTGACACAATGTGGGCTAAATACTGTCCTCACTTGCCAGCCTTCTTAACTAGCACTGGCTTGACAATAAATCTCCGGATCCACCTCTGCACTTTATTTCAGACATGATCTGCTCAGCACAGACCAGTCCCAACCTCTGAATTCTCACCAGAACTGGAACTGATGAGTTTACTGAAATGTTGTCATCTGTTCAAGCATTTAGCATTGCAGGAGTTTACATCTCAGGAAAACAGAAGCCACCGTAACATCTGTGGGACAGGAATTAAGGATCTTGGAAAAATAAATCACTTTTTTTTCTAACATAGCCAATTTAACCCTTGTTATGGATGTCTCTCCTCCCCTTCCTCTCTTACTACCCCTAACTAGCACATTTCACATCATCTGAACCAAGTGAAAAAAAAAATTGTTTGTATCACTATATACTAAAAAAAGGACAGATTTCTGAGGGATGAAGGTTAAAGATAAATTGTAACTTTTACATTTCCCCCCCAGATCTGATTATCAGTAGTGCTTACAGGGGAAAAGAATTACCCTAGCTGGAAGCCATTGAAAAAGGGCAATTCTAAATTACTCCCTCAAGAACATTTTAATCAGTTTTCTTCATATTTTCAGGATAGTTTTAATTCACTTTAAAAGTTCATCTGAAAAAAATAATTAAGACAAAGAATCCCCAGAGGTAAAAAAAAAAAAAACCAAACATAAAAATCAGACTAGTAGTGGAACACTTACTGAAGCCTTAATTAAGACAAGACATTTGATCACTCTGTGATCATTGCCTTGATTTAAACGTCTCAAGTACAATAACTAAAATATAATGGTACTATTCAAAGCAATCGAATAGAACAACCTACCATATTTCTTTGGCTTATTCTCAGTTCCTCCAGATCTCCTTTTGTGACTAACATTCAAAATGCGTATTTATAATGCTTGGAGGTAACCTCTTCCCATGAGCTCCATCACAAGGACAACAAAAGTGGCAATTGCTAACATACTTCTTGGATTAAGGATCTCCTACGGGTTCAACATTTGTATAAGCAGAGTAAGAAGATCTCTGAAGCTTTGAATAATAAGCCTTCCTGTAAGGAAAAGGAGACCGCTTGCCTTCATATCAGGGTAACATTGAAGGAAATTGGTTGAAGTTAGATTTTCAGTAACATAAACAAGAAGGAGAGATCAGGAAGATGAAAGGAAGAGAAGGACATTTTATCATGCAAGACTGTAAAGGCTACAATTAAAAAGTAGAAGTTGTTAAGCAGTTTGCAGACAAAATGAAACAGTGAAATAAAATTAAAGAAATGGATGAAAAATAAAATGCATCTTAATTTTAAATTTGACAGCCTTTCAGCTTAAGATACCCTTATATTCAAGGGAT
Organism: Coracias cyanogaster; assembly: GCA_033124195.1. Lineage (NCBI taxonomy): Eukaryota > Metazoa > Chordata > Aves > Coraciiformes > Coraciidae > Coracias > Coracias cyanogaster. The sequence continues at coordinate 33,482 of JAVSBS010025125.1, read as the reverse complement.
ATAATATTTACATGTGTAAGTAAGCTCTCAAATCCTTATTCTGGGATTTTGTCTTGCAGCAAGTTTAATACCAGTGTTTGGGGCTTTTTTTTTTTTTTTGAGAAATACAGTTCAAAACCCTAGAGGATTCTTAAGGGAAGAGAAACAATGTTGAAAGCTGTCTCATTAGCAGGTTACTTCACTGTAAATTAAAAGGCCTGCAGGCAATCACATATGCCACATTAGGCATGGGACAGACAGTCTTATTAAAAGACCAAAGCATGTTTCTGACAAGGACTAAGGCAAAATTCAGAAAATTAAATGCAGGAAATTTTTGTATATGCAAAATATTATTCAATTTCTAAAGTATTTATTATATGCATAACATAGAAAACAAATAATAGGGAAAACAAAACAACAACAAAAGAAAAAAAGATGAGAAAAGGAAAAAAAAAATAAGACAACAAAGAAAAGCAGATCTTACTTCCAGTGTTGTAGTGATGTTCTGGTTTGCTGTACAGTTGTTTTTATTTGAACCAAATTTGCTGAATTCCGCTGCTTTGAGAGACAGAAAACTATTTGTTTCTGACTGTTTGTTTTCCAGCTGGGTATCTTTCAGCAGGCTCAGACTTTACTTTCTCCAGCACAAAACTCAAACAAAGCTCTTACTTAACAGTCATAAAGGTCAGCAGGAAAACCAAAACAACCGAACAAATAAAGAAACGGGAAATATGAATTCTCAGAGCTCTTACCAGCTTGCTGCTAGCCAAGGCGAGGGATTATATTCCACGAGTATCAAAGAAAGGACTTCATGGGCTCATAGGCCTTTCTGGTCACACAGATCCCACTGAAACTTAAATCTCTGTGTCGCGTCCTCTTCACAGGTTCCTGAGATCATAGTGCCTGCAAAAGCACTGCCTGTAATAGCTGAAATCTGGAAGAAAGCTGCAGCAACCCCCAGAGTGCCTGCACATTCCATTTCCCAGGTAAGAATTAGGTGACTCAGTTCTTTCTGAAAAGCTTTTCCCCTATCGTTAACAAAATTACCCCAGAAATCACCTCCTGGAGCCCACAACAGAACTGAGACTCCAGCAGGAGCCAGAGCCTGCTCTGCAACTCCTGTGAAAAATCTGAAGGATCTTTTGCTAAACTTACGCCATGCTGAACTCTAACACAATGTGACAAATGGGCAAAGAAATTCATACTGTAATTATACCAGTTAAGCAATTTTTATAATTACTTATAGCCCTACGATTGTTTATTCATCCCTCTGCCAGCTTAGAAGTATTAACAGTTTAAATGGAGAGAAGTGCAAATGAAAGTTAAATCAATTACTGATAAAAACTCACTAAAAATGACACAGGAGTAAGCCTAGTCTGACACGCTAACAACTATGCATTAATTATCTTCATAGATTATGGTAGCACTTAATCTTTTTGACATCGTTTAAATTAGAGAGCAATGTGCTGCATTACTGGACCTGCAGGAGGTAGGATATCTCTAAACAGGGAAGGAGCTTGTGGGCCTGATAGTAAGTTAGCAGAGTAGGCCTTATTGAGCACATTTTTTAACGCCACATGTTGCTCACACTTAACTTCAAACATTACACTTAGTAGACTCCCACATTTCAATTGCATAGGCTGAAGTCTTTGCTGTGATAGCTCCACTCAAGCTTATAAAAAAACCAAGGAGCCTAAGGGGGCTCTAGGCAGTAACTCAGCAGAATATCCAAGTCATTATCCTGGAATTAATATCAGGCTAGACAGCCATCAACTGAACTGTGAGGGCAGAACATTGTCTATCTCTAAGGTATATACAGCGGTCAAGTGGAACTCCTGACAAGGATACCACAACAAGAACTGTTCAGGTGTTATTCAGTGACATGTCTGAAGGGACATTAAAAGCTTTAGTCAATAAGACGCCATCACCCACACAAACCTGTGCCCATCCTCGCAATAACAGCAACAGGGCATTGGATCACCTCTTCTGACTCACCCTCTCAATACACATGGGAACAAGTTTGCAACTTGTATTTTTACTTGTGTTTTTCAGAGAGACAGGTTTGAATGGAAATAAGCCTGCCACTGGAAGAAATACTAACTAATTTTCATTCATAAATGCTAAGCATGGTCAAACCTTTGCTGACTTCCAAAGTGGACTCAGTGCATTTAACTCTGCATTCAGGTGGCAGTCGGCACCTTGAAGAATCGTGTCCCCTGCTGAAACAACTGGCAGATTTCTTTCTTTTCTTTACACCAGTTACATGAAAGTAGTAAATGTACAACGAGATACAAGGGTTTTGCTTTGAAGAAAAGGCTTCCCTTGTGGAATCCTTGAAAGAAAAGGCTCCAGTTCTTTTCCATCACTTTAGTATTCCTGTAAGATAGAGGCACAGATGCAGTATCTAGAAAACACATATTCTCACGGGCAAGAGCTCAGTAGATTGGCAGGGATAACTCTTTCTTATGTTGGCTGGATCCAGGAAGCAAAGTATTTAATGTGGATTCTATTGATGTTTTTTAGAACAGCTGTTCCTAAAAAATAACACAAAAATTGATGAAAGTATGTCAGCTTTTTTCTGAGTGCCATAAAAAATTCCTTTGAGGCAAAGCAAAACAGATCACTTCTCAGAGGACTTTTTGCACCAGCAGGACCTGAAATCTCCCCTTCACAAAATTATTTTTCAAGAAAAGACAGAAAAGCAAACCACCACACACACCCTTCAAATTTTAAGTTAGAAAGGCTCAATATACAACCTTTTCTTCATAGCGATGACAATTTTTTTTCCAGACATAGTGATATGTACCATATACAATAACATAATATAATACCAGTACACAAGTAAATTTCAGACACATAATCTGCTGGGTTTGTAGACATTGTGGGGGAGCAGTATATATGTGTAGGATACTGTGATATGATCTGAATGATGGTATTTTGTTGCTGTCTTCTCTAATTCTTCCAATTACTTTATTGCTACCAATTTAAGATGTACCTCTTTTCTTCCTTTTTGTGATCCCTGAATATATATTTTACAAATATATTGTTTGTTTGGAAAAATATATACATACATGGGAGTTTTAGAACTGTGGTTTTTTCTTCCTGACCTAAGTAAAAAGTAGGAAAAAGTAGTGAACCACTAAACAGAAATAACTCTTGGAAGGTAGCTAAGACTGAAGGAATATTTCCTTTGCCTGCAGAACCGAAGTCACCACAACTGCATATGCCTGGAGGTCCTCTCCTGACTTCTTCCTGATCCAAAGGATGGTTAGTGGGGAATGTCACCACGACATTGACACAGAGGTGTCTCAACTTTCTGGGGGTTCAGAGGGATGTGCAAAGGAAAGGAGATGTGATGCCATCTGATCTCTGAATGAGATTCTAGAGGAGATAGGATAGGACTTGCAACTTACGCAAACATGCATAGGTTTGAGTCAAGCTCTTCTTCTTACAGCAGCATCTAATGCCAACCCAGAATATAAGACCAGGTAGATAGCTGGGCAATTCTGCCATCTTTGATTGTAGGTAACAAAGACAGATACCCGAAACGGAAATAAGTAGTTACTTCTCCACTTTAAACCAGGCAGTGATACAACAGAGGAGATGCAAAACCTTAAAGTATGATGGAAGGAAGAATGTTTTTCCACAACCAGAATGTAGATACACTGAAACCTCAGTGTTTAAAAATTCTACCAGAGAAATCTGTTTTCACTGTTTTTACTCTTTCCTATCATGGAAGAAAGTAATATGTTTAACTGTTTAATTTTCAAATAATCTTCAGAATGACTAAAGTAGTATTTTCTAAAACCACAAATTCTCTCTCTCTCTGAAAGCTATACAGCAAGCAAAATATTTGGTCTGTCCCAAAAGATTACTTCTTTACAAAAAAGAGAAGAAAAATGTTATATTCCACTTTAACCTTAAAATTATTTCAGGTTGTTATTGGACTTTAAAAGCTTTTTCTTGCTCTCTTTTACTGATTCACTTCTAGTAGAAAGCTAAAAATAAATTCACCAGCGAAACTCAAATGCTGTTTCATGTATTAGAGATGACTGAAACTGATTGAATTTTTTTAAAACTTCTTGACTTAAAGATCTAAAATAAACTTTAAAAAGAATGCTGTATCCCTCCAGCTCAGTTCAGTTTGAATCTCAGTCACCATTTTCCTTTGATAGTCTTTGTAAGTTGCAGGCACAGCCTCAAGCAAAGACAATTCCAAAAAGATGTTGTAAGGATGTATTTTTCATGCCAATAAGCAAGGAAGGAATTTAAACTCATGTGCCTGCCACGTAAGAAATAGAATACTTGCAAAAATAAAAATACAATATATTTTAATTATATCTTATCAGATATAATGTCAAGATAGAAGTAACTAAATAATATAATTACTATATTCTCTACTATTTAGGGAAGTAATTGCTATTTAGTAGTCTTAAATGTGCAATATAAATTTCTGTCACTGTTGTATCATGATTCTACTTTGTAAAGAACATCAGGTTTTTTCTTCCCATCACAGAAAACTGCAGTGGTTTGCTATTCAAAGTCTGATTCAGTCCAGCTTTGTTTAATTCATAAGTTCTCAACATTTAAAGTTAGTTGCTTATCTCAAAGAAGGATGAGCAAAGATTTTAAAACAAACAACAATCCTACATTAACACATTGTTATGATTGAACACCTTGAAATTATAATGACATGGAAATGCCAAAGGTTTTAAGTTCCAAGGGCAACTTTAACATGAATGTATTATATGCACATTGCATTGTATTTTCCTGAATATATTTTCTACTTAAAACCGTAAAACAAAGGAAAAGCTTTGTTGCCTTTTCTTCTGTTGTGCACAAGAAGCCCTCCTAAAAAAATAAAGATTAATATTTCAGATTGTGCACACAAAACACAGAACATAACATTTTAAAAGCCTGTTTCACATTTTATTGATGCTTTGTAAGATTTTCTAGCCAAAAAAAGAAAAAAAATACTGATGGTATTGACAGTTCTTCAAAAATTCTCAAAAAGAATCTGTTCACCAATGGAGTCTGTAGGTCTTGCTAAACAGAAATCTGAAGGGATGCCAACAGGAAAATAATCCCTGGAGCCTTAGAAATGGTTACGGTTTGGCTTAAGTTTCAGGTCCATTCTCTTCCCATCTTCCTTATTTATTTGTTGCCTCTCTCTCTTCTTTCTTTTGTTGCTCCTTTATTTCTTCCATTCTTCTCTCCTTCCCCATGCTCCTTCCCCTGTCCATTCTTCTTCCTTTACCTCCCTTTCCTCCCTTCCTCTCTCCCTTCCATTTTTCTGAAGTACCTATAAAAGCAAATAACTCAATTGTCTCTTGCTTTCCACCATTTTTAATATCAGATCCATTATCGTACTTTTATTATATTCCTTTATAAATCATAATAATTATGCAGCTTTGCATTTCTGACACTGGAGACACCACAGCTGCAAACTACTGACATGTATACGCAAAGACATGCAAACCTGGAGCTTGAAAAAAATGGTTTTAGAGTTAAAAAAGACAATAAAGAAATGGTATCTGACATATGTAAAGGTGACCATATACAGTAAATTTGGGTGTAATGCAGAGCTGCAGTCCAATGAGGAAAAAGTGTAAATACATATATATAAAAGATGTGCTTTCTCTGCCCATAAACAAGTTTTGAATGTAATAGGCAAAATAGGTTGTATTCAACTTAAAATATAGGGCTAACTATCTGTAATATTTTTTTAATGACAGCTTGCAGGGAAACAGATTAACTGAAAAAGACCAAAGAAGAACCTAATTTAAATACACTTTTGAATGGGTCAAACTCATGTTTGCTATCCGAATTAAAGCGAGGAATTAGTGACTAGACCATACTGCGATTACAAGCCCCTTGCAATTTTATCTTGTTGGTTTTGCAGTGCTTGGATAATTTGGACCTGAACATCAGAGAAATACTCAGGAATAAATGGTTATGCATTGTCAATATTCACTATGATAGCATTTACCCAGCAAGAGAGAAGTATATCCCTTGGTCTCTCTACATAGAGATAAGGCTGCTTTATCTCCACGCCCTGCCTCACAGCCTTTTTCCTGGGCAGCCTGTTCCAATGCTTAACCACACTTTCAGCGAAGAAATGTGTCCCAATAGCCAGCCTAAACTTCACATGCTGCTCAAAAAGCATTTTTTGTAGGTCTATACAACTGACATATAATTTTTATATCATTATATATATGTAATGCAATATATATGTGTGTATATATAAAAATATATGTGAGTGTCTAAAGACTTTTCATTTGCATATATATGCATATGTATATGCTCTTACTACTGATACGTAACTTAAAATTTCAGTAACCGGATAGCAGTGCCTTTCCTAGTACCCACACAGACACACAACACTCACACAAGCATGACCAGCACTGACAGCCCCATCCTGCTCCACCTCTCCAGCTAATCAGGGCTGAAGTCTGCTAGTGGAACATGTGCATTCACCACATGTGGGTCTCTGCGGTACCTGGTCTTGGATACCCAGCCTACATGGTAGCTGACCCCTGGTCTCCCTACGTTGCTGCACTTGGACCTTCAGGTCCCTGAGGTTGTGGTCCTCCTCCAGCTGCTGGCACTCAGACCTCTCAGCATGCTCACAGACTAGTCCAGCTCAAAGGTGACTGGCACCCACACGTATACAGTCAGAACTGAGAGCACACCCACACAGACTGTATTTGGAAGTAGCGTAGACTGCATTGATAAAGCACAGAGTCAGACAGGCAGCACACCAACCAGCTCCTGTTTACCCTTGATCAGTCTCTTTTATCCCCTTTTCCCTCAATTTTCCTGTGCTTATTCCTCCTTGATTCACCTTTATCCCTCCTGATGGTGCTTTCCCTAAACCATTTACACAGAGTCTCACACATTGCCACAATCCCCTTATAAAGCACCCCGTAACACACTTTACAAAGCCCCTAAATGCTCTTCCTCCTGCATCCCTGAAGCCATTTAGGCCACGACCTCCTTTAGTCTGCAGGGCTTTACAGAGAGAGTTTCCCTACTGACCCCTCCAGGTAGGTTTCACTCAAGGAACAACCCGGAGTGATAGTCCTCCTTGAAAGGTCCTAGGGAGCAGTTGACTTGGTGTGCTCTGTTCTCACTGTGATTAGGTTCCTACATTTATGATTGCTTCTTGGATGTCCCCAAGGTCCCAGTGTTTAGATGGTCAGTCCTAACTTCACAAGCACAATTAATAGCGCAGGTGGACCTGCCTCCTGTCTAGGTATATAAGGCTATAACAACCCCCACAAGTCACAAAAGCTCCTTTTTTTTCAGGGTTAGGTAATGCAGAACTGATCTCTGACCTCTGGTGCTATAGTGCTCCATATGTCTGCTATCAACCAAGTTCGTTTGCTGGTGTTTGTCCTAGTACTGTCCCCTGGGAGCTTGGTTGTGATTTCATACAATAATACTGCTGTCCAAAAGGCAAGATGCAAAATGGGAAAGCAGGTTAGGTAAGAAGTATTCACAAATGACATTTTCAGCCCAATATCTGTAATGCAGTTCTCAGACTCCAGTAGCCTCTGATCTTAAATTTAGTATTTTATAATGAGCTGATCTGCATTTTTTACTGACTTCTGAAACAGAACATGCAAGGATCAATAGAAAGCTAAGCCTGATAGTTGCCTCCTGATAGGTTAGCATCATGGGGCTAAGAAGACGGCATATATCATTAGTGACAGATTCAGCTACAGAGTTTTATCATTGGCAGAATGATGTAACCCTCATTACAAAAGAACATTGTTTAATTGATCCATTTGCTCCCAGCAGTCCTGGATTTTTCCTTACAACATAAAGGCCAAATTGCAGTTCAGCTTCAATCAAGCGAAAACATTATATTGCAGCCGGAATAAGAAATAGTCTCTGCACATTTTAATTACCATGGTTTAAATATGAGAAAATCATTTTACGATTAATGTTACAAATGGTGCCAGAGGACATTTTTAATAATAGTTAAATTAGTGCGGAGAAACCATGAAAGAATTCTTTTCCTTTTCTTTTTTTTTTTTTTTACCTCATGTACTGGCCCCCAACCTCTTCCTAGTTCCCAAATCTTTCTTCAGGATTGCCAGAGTTCACTTAGCTTGGCACATAAGCCTTATCATTACCACCTCAAACACATAAGAACAAGAAAGATTTTTATTCTCAGTTATAGTGAAAGTCTTAAAGCAACAAGTGTTATAATTAAGTCAGGCAAACCAGTGCATAGTACATAGGTAATAATTACAACCCTCGCAGTTTCTTACTAAAGGCTGAATGTGCTGTACAGAATTTAAACAAAATGCCTATAGCTTCTAAATAGCTTTAAATAGGCAATCATTTCAGAAAGAGGAGCTAATAACTTCTTCCCTCACCACATGGAATTCTGTGGGAGGAAAACAAAATAAATATTATCTGCAAAAGGCAATTGTAAAGTAACAAAAAGTACCCAAAGTGCATCCCCTGTAACTGACCACAAGCTAAACTGGGAATAAGTTATTTCAAAGGTCTAATGGGGTATTGGCAAGAATGAAGTGGTTTCTGCTGTGGCTTATTTCTCACCTCTTGCATTTCAAGTAACAGAATCTGTTGGCTTAAAGACTGAATCCCTTTAAGCAGGTTAATTTAAGCAGGCAGCTCTAGTCTACTGCCTCTCCCCAGAACAATAAAAACACTGGAGCCTTCCCTTGCTAGAAAGTAATTAATTTCCTCTCCTCTGCAGATCATGGCAAATCAAGCATCAAGCAGAATATACAAGAACATATTGAAAAGCTTGGTCACAGTTCTGTACCTCTCTATCCTTTTTTATGGACAACAAACTTCTTGACATTTGCAGTGTCTCTACCTTCAGTAAGTGCTCTTAATCATATTTGGGATACCAGGACATTGTTGCAACACAAATATAGTTTTCTTTCCTTTCCGCTACTGGAGACCTGCAAAATTGCCAGAGAGACTGTTGGGTCTGTGAGCCAACTGAGAGATGTGTCTGTGTTTGTGTCTGTGTGGGAGGCAGCCGGGCAGAGCAATGATCAATGATCAAGGATCAGTTACTGGGAAGACTGCACGTCTAGGCTCAGCTACCAGAAAGATTCACATAGTACATATTTATAGAATTGTATATAATGCATATATTTCTCACTAATGGACCTCCATCCTTACCAATCAGAGAGAGAAACTTTACTCTTCACTATCAAAAGAAAAAAAACCAACAACATACGTAGCAATGCCTGTCTTTTACTTTGAAGTTTCATCAGTTTGTCTTTCTCTTTTCTATTCTCCAAACTGCCTTTGCCAAAGAAATAATCTCTTGCACATTCAACTCATCTCTGGTATTCTTCTTACATGTTTATTATCTTAAAATTAAAGGTAATCGCTAAACATTTGAGAATATTTAATGTGAAAATAATTGATAGAATATCACCTAATATAGACCACTTTTAGAAAGTTCTTTGCACTTCAGAAACTTCAGATGATCTATCTACATCAAATTTAGGGCCTCCTATCTCGGAGGAGATAGCTAGGGATTAATAAAGACCTTCACCTCAAATGTATAAGTTCCAATACGCTATAAACGGTATCTTCCTTATGCAGAACAGCGTGCAAACCCCAAAAGAGAAAGAAAGTCTGTTATTCTTTTATCTGTACTGTTTCCAGGTCTGAGACTTTCTTGCTTGTTGTCTCTTCATGTTTTTTATCTTTTTTTTCAGACTTTACCCTATTGAAATCATTGTTTCTAAATAAAAACATCTATAGGAAGAAAACCAATGTGTCATCTTTTAAAAGATATACATTGCAGTGTATATTAAAGATGATTTATTCTTTCCTTTTACTCTTCCTTGGAGGACTGAACTGAATAGTACTTTTTATATGCTGTTTTGTGGCTAGTTTATCCCTATTGATTCCTCAGTCTTGCAGGTTTTTTTTTCCTTTTCTTGCTCTTATGAATCTTTTTACCTTTAAAGTGGTTTCAGACACCTAATGGAGAAATATTCTAATCACATGATTTCACTGGGTGTTTGAGGGAAAAAATGAAGCTGTGTATTAACTGATAGCATGCCCATAAGTGATGTGTACACTTCAATAATATTAGATATTAATTTCATTTGCAATTATACTTCATTCATTCCTTTCTTTCTCTCTTCCTTTCTTTCTCCCTTTATCTCTTTCTTTCCTTTCTTTTCATGTTCTTGTAAGAGACCTGACAGATTCAGAACATGAAAGTAGAGAATTGTGGTTATCCAGTGTGGTGCTGAACAGCACTAACTGCAAATTGCAGAGATGACATTTCCCTGTTTCAGCAACCTGCCAAGCACATAAACTCACGCACTGGTTTGGAAAGTGCATCCTATTCTTAGTGTTCAATTATGACATTACTGGCTACTTGCCTTTGCAAATCCCCTGCGTTACTGTGCAGCTAGACCAAAACATGTCAGAAAAGTATGGCAACGTTTTCTTGCCTAAGAAAATTAAAATACTGGAAATCAAATCTACGTGAGATATAACATTCATGGAGATTTAAATCCATATTCAAAAAAAGCAAACTTAGTTTACCAGAGGCTTTAGCAGCTTTAAAAAGTTATAGCTTTTCTGAAGCTGAAGATCTAGTCCTATAGGATTTTAAAACAGCATGTTTTAAAACAATACTTCTTGCAATACTACATTTTTTATAGAATTCTAGTGTATTTACATAATACCTATTGAAAAGCATCTGGCGGTTTAGAATCACATTCATTAAGCTTCACTAGCCATTAAGCAATTGAGTGTATGAGACAAATTAAAAAACTGTGTACAGGTTTGGCGACTTGATCCCCAGTTAATAAATAAAATAATAATTTTAAAATCTGGCATGAAATACGGACACTGTTACCTCTTAGATCTTCCTGTTGACTACAGAATAAAGATCAAGAAATTAACACGAGATAACAGTTCTCTTTGTTTTTTCCTTGCCTTCACTGAGAATTTGACACCTTGGGAGCCAATCCCTCCACATTCACCAGTTTTAACTTCTGAAAGGAAACATCCAGGAACAAATGATCAACATAGTGTTTAAATCTTATTTATTACAAAAACCTATAAACCTTATATAGCACTTGCATAGCTTTTGATTTCTGTCCAAGTCTTTGTGAAGGCTTCGCGCATATGTGCATTTCCAAATCTGATGTGGGTACAATTTTAAAGTACCGACTAGCGTTATTTTAATATGAGTTAATGTAACAGGTTATTTTTTTTCTAGTAGCTTCCATCATGTGTGTCATGGAAAAAGATGAGATGTCATATGAATATTTAGCATTCAAATTGTATGCAGCTTGTAATTAATAGAAATTGAGCCTGCATGCAAATTTTTTTCTGATTCAAAACAGTATCACTGAAATTAGTCAAGAAATTAACCTTCTTCCTGCATAACAGTCACACAGACTGGCAACTATTTGCAGACTGAAATTATACTTGAACTTCATCATATGCTCTTTGTAGATATTTTTTTAGTCCAAAATATGTTGATGCCATTTAGTGCCTGTTCTACTTAGAGTTTTAGAGTGGTGGGGAATAAATCTTCTTTTGCCTTGTTCTGTAAAGGCTTTACTGAGAAAAAGATATCTAGGACTTGCACAGAAAACTAATTAATATTTCAACGCTGGATTCTTCAAGGAGAACTGCATTAGAAGTACATTATTCATTGCTGATTTTCACCAGACATGATGTCACCTGACGTTCCCAAAGTAGGAAACACAGAGATAAAGAGAATACAGTTAAAGACACAATGGTATTGCTCTAATAGCTGCGTTTGCATATTTTGTCCCTTTGAAGAATACTTTTCCTATTTTATGTAAAACCTGCTACTACTCTCAACACACTGGTATCAAACCACTCGCCAAATGTGTGCCTGCCTGACTGTATGCTTTCCCATCAATGATGTTACTCTCTGTATTTGCATGTGTGATTTTTAATTTATTGTTGTTTTCAGCAGTTTCTCTTTTGTAAACCACAACTCGCACATTTGTCTTAAAGAAGGCAATGTCAAAAAAGCAAATTGTGCAAAGTACAAGCACTTGATTGCTTTATATAGATGAATCTAGTTCCCTGGTGTGTTCAAAAGCAAGCAATAAATACTTTGGGTTAAAGGATGCTTTAAGTGTTAATGGAAAAAATATGCAAAAATGTTTACATGTACTAGATTGATATGAGCATAGTCATCTGTACTACACTTGAACAGATCTGTTCCATGCGGTCCTCCAGCCTTCTTCCAGAAGTAGCACAGATTTAATGTTTTTCACTACACATCTAGCCTGATAAATGTGATATGACTTTTTACAAGAGTTTTGATTACTCTAGATGTCTATAAAATGTCCTTATACATAGCTACATTTTTAAATTTAACCCTTACATTCAGAGAATATACTGAAGATATTCTGAATTCCTTACTTTGTTTTAGACATTTTAACTAATCTAAATGAAACAGAGCAGTTCAACGCTGGTGTTGCTGAAGAGCAGTGTATAAGCAAACTTCTATTCTTCAGGTTTTCAGGAAGATTTTGTTAGTTTTCAATTTTTAAGCAGTAATACTTGGATTTTGCTTATGTGTTAACTGCTTCTCTTTCAGCCTTAGGCCTCCAGCCTTAATGGTAGAAAAGACTAAGTAGTCACCTTTCAGTAGGAAGCACAGTTTCTATTGCTGATGAAAGTTAGCACCTTCTCTAAAGAAATGTCATCCTCTCAGAACTTCCACACTTGCTTCTTTACACTGCAATTTATGGAAATCACTAATAACAAAAAAATATTAAGTTTCTTACTATGAGATCATTCTAAATGCGATATGTAAAGTTTTTGTCATAGAGTTTCCTGTGATAAGAATTCAGTCTATATCTGGATGAAATTCTGGGATTAATAATCAGGTTAAGGACAGATATTGAATGACACGTGACAATAATAACTAAGGGAAAAGCTCTCATGCTGAATATTCATGTCATTAAAAAGTGATGAAGATATACTAAATTTATGTTCTTTCAAATATAAGTATCATTGCTCTTTACAGGAAATTAGGTTTTTCTTTAAAACAAGAAGAGGCATGCATTACTCATTTGAAGTTGAGATATTTTAGAGGTACAAAAGAGGAACATACTATGATAAAATCCAATATGGAAGGTGGAATTCCAGTAATGGAAGATAGATACTCTTAGATAGAAGGTGACTATTATGTCAGTGACTTTGAGTAAAACAGAAAGATATGTGAATGTTTGAATATGCATCATAAATGTAAACTCCGTGGCTAAGATAGCTGAAAGAGAAGCCCTTCCCAGAAACACAAATCTTACATATGGAAGTAATTGACTATCTATTGAAAAGTCTTTAGGGGAAAAAAATAACCTTACTCAGTATATTTACAACAGGCAAAGGTAACATTAAGTAAATAAATAAAGCTATTCTTTCCCATGCACTACAACAAAAGCATTCAAAACTGTATACTGGCAATAATCATATCTTTAGTCCTCCTAAATGCACAGTAGAAAATGTAAAGATGTTACTGTATGTGAGTAGCAAAGACCTTTCTGGTTGTTCTTATTCTTGTGAAGATCACAAAATGTATTGATTATTTTCCTAGTGTATTCTAGAGACTGTACAAGGCTCTAGTTCTAAAAATTCACTGTTGTCATTACCTTAATATTTGAGAACTACGTATTTTGTAATAGTACTTATCAGCCTTGTTAGGTAGGAGAGCTATATCCTCCTCCATATTACCAAAAGTGTATTGGAAAGAGAGAGACTTTACTCAATGTAATGCTGGAAGTGCATTGCTGACCGAGTAATTGCTTTTCAGATAGCAAGATAATTCCCCGCTTAAAGCATTCATCTATTTTGGGTGAGTATTTAGCCTGGAAACTATTTCATCCTATTTAAATTTACTTGTGCTTTAGATGTACTCCTTTAGAGAGTGGAGAGATCCCTCCACATTATATTCTCAGACACTCAGGAGGCTTAAATCTTTTTTATGGAGTTTTGTTTCAGAAACTATCCTAATTTATACAGCCTTAGCCATATACAGCTTTAGTCAGGGGTTTCTGATTCCAGCTGGTTTCTGTTTTATATAAAAAGAATAACAGTGCAATATTATGCAGAAAGCAACAGAGATCAGTAATACCAGTATAAAACACTAAAGAACTTAAACTGACCTTGGACAAAGAGAAGCAGTTGGGATTTAAATCAATACAATTTTGTTCAAACACAGCCTTCAGAACTTTATTCAATAGTGCTTGAGCGGGTTTAACATGAATGTAATTATGGATGAAGACTCTCTAAATCATTATTAGTTATATGAATAATAACCCTTGTACTTGTCATTCTCAGCTTATTAGCCATAAAAAGCTTTAAGTGAATCAATACAAAAATCACAGTCAGCTTGCTGATACCGCCTATTGTAAGCAATTCATGTATTTCAGGGCATAAGCTATTTCCATTTGCAGCCTTTATTTAGTTTATTGGTAATCAGGGGTAGTTCTAAACAATCATCTCCATACCATAAGCAATAACTGAAAGAGAAAAATACATCTGTTCATTCCCTCTGGAGCCTTGTTATCTACTATCAATAGTCTCCACCTGCAAGAAGGTTGTTGCATCTTTGACTAGATGTTTCATAAGTCAATGGGATAAAAATAAAACTCTAGTTTTGGGATAAAGCTGTTGATTTTGGTCATCTCATGAGATGTTTATGGCTTGGGGCTTCCACAGAAATTGAATTTTTGGTATAATTAATTTTCAGACAGACTGCATACATATGAGTACTTTGGTACTGCTGTGAACTTGCCATTGATGTGGTGCCTGAGTCTTAATTTCCAAAGCTGCACATTCAGAGTGCCTCTGTTGAATCATAAAGTCATTTAGGTTGGAAAAGACCTCTAGAATCATCAAGTCCAACCTTTGTCCAACATCTCCCTGACTCCTAGACAATGTCTCAAAGCGCCACATCTACTCATTTTTTTTAACACCTCCAGGGATGGTGACTCCACCACTTCCCTGGAGTGCACAATTTCTCCACTAACTTTTCCCTCCTTACACAAAATCTCAGTTTTCTTGCTTATCTCAAATAACTGAGGAATGACTGAAAAAAAAATGTTTAATCTGGGCCAGACAGAAGAAAGTTGTACAACCTCACAGGAATGATAGGTGTTTGAAGGGAGTCAATTGTTAATGCAATGTTATAATTCCAAGTCTTCTTGATAGTATCCTCAGAGCATATGTTCATGAGTCATAGAGGACCTTGTACTTATAATAAACATTAGAAGAAGCTGTAAGAAGATTTCCTAACCCCTGAAGTATGCTCAGGGAACGACTTAACTCTGCATCATGAGAAATGGGACAACTGCCAAGCACCCTAGCACTGATTTGGAGTTTCACAGGAAGTAAAACCAATGGCTTAGCATCTGTCAATTTATCAACATCAGGCAGTTTTGTGTGCATCAGATGACAACTTGTGCACAGTGTATAAAGCCACATCCCAGGAATTCCTCACCTCTTGCCTTTGGAGTCATTTGTGAAGACTTATTATCTATGAATAAATATATCCGAATATGACCATCCATGATCTAGTAAAGCTTCTGACTTAGATATAGAGGACTAGTTTGTGATATTTTGATGATGTTAAGTAGCTAGTTATTTCCTAAGAAGTTCCAGTTATGCATTTAGGCATTTGCTGGCATAAGAATCTACCTAGTGAAATAAATATCCTTTAATTTACTTAATGACTTTGTAGATTCTTAAGAAATAAAATAGAAAATGCTACTAATACCAGTTTTTATCCATAAATGAAGTTGTCTACAAAGGTAAAGAGCTTAAAATAGCAGTTTTGAGAGCTTCAGCTCCTTCCTGGAAACATAAACTGTGAAGAACAGGAGAAAACAATACTTTACATCTGACAGCTACAATTATGGTGCCCTACAGAGCTTAACTGCCTACTTCAAACCTTTCTGCAACCTTTGAGGAACAGCAGAGTGATAAATATTCTGAGAGGTTGTCTTGTTTTACTAGACACCCTATGCAATTAGTTCAGTTTATGGAAAACTAAATCTGTAATATTTTCACCCCAAGTTTAAGCCCTTTTTATTTTGCAAAAGTGAAGGTGCCTTTGAAACATGTATTTATGGCCCTCTAATATACAGTAAAATATCAAGTTGTAGTGAATTTGGGGGGAGGGTTGTTTTAACATTTGGTTTGGCGTTCTGTATCTAAATTCATCTGAAGTATGTTTTTTAATATATATTATTAAAATTCCTGAAAAGAAGACTTCAAAGCAGAAAGGACAGCAAATGTTTAGGCAATATAATAACAAAGTACATCGAATTACACTGGCAGCTCTGCATTACCAAAGGACCACAATGGAGTAACAGTAGATTCCTTCACATATTTGAACCTGCAACCATTCACAAAAAAAAAGCTGTAACTCACCAGGTGATCAAACCACCATGCAGTGTCACAGTGTGACATCAAACTTATCAGTAAATCAATAAAGAAAACCATGTTTACCACCATTGTCAACATTCCTGGTAACTCAAATATAACTTCCAGAAAAAGAGCTGAGAATATGCCACTTTTTAACACTTTGCAATGATTGTCTAGAAAAAATTACAACACTGTTAAAAGGTTTCTTTTCTATTGTAAATAAAACCTAAGCATAAGAAAGGCAATTTAGTAACACCTAGCAAGAATGCTCAAAGGAAAGAGTATACTGATAGCAAAAGCACAGAAAATATAGATTATTCTTTGTGTTATCTGGGAAGGTAAAAATCTTCCTTATAGAACAATTAGGTTTCTAAATGAGGGCCATTTAAAGGATCACTGTGATACTAACTGCTTTTATTCTCCTTTCCTGCATACCTGAACTTAAAACCCCTGCTTTCAGTGAACCTACCACTCTATTTAGTTTTTCAGATTATGGCTTAGCACTTCTTTACTCAACTTCCAACTTCTCCTTCACAAATTGTGATAGTGGAAATAGACGGCATTCATCCATAAAGACCCTGAAGAAAATGCCAGTTTTAAACATTGCCCTTCACAACCTTGGATATTTTCCTTCTTACCATCCCTGAGGTGGAAGCCTTGCTGTGTAATGGGCACATCCAGGGTCTGGCTAGGAAATGGAACACTCATCACCTACTTACTGTGTGACTCTGAGCAAAGCAATTTGCTGCAGTGCCTGTTTCCTTTCCTTTAACTACATCTAATCATTTCATACAGTAAACAAATGTGTGAGCAATTGTTTTGTTTTTTTACCAGAAACATATTCAACGCAGAGAACAATGAACCTCAAATTTCACTTGAGTAGCAACTTATTATAAACACACACGTGTGTGCACATGAATGTATTCAACACACTTTCTTTTACATATATATACACCCTCCAAATACTCTATGATCTCTCTCCCTATTTTCATACCTATTTTAGATGATATCTATATAAATATATTCTTCCAGTGGTATAATATTATAGTACAAATTTGTGGTTCATCCTGTACCCCTCCAGGGAAACCTTCTTGCTCAGTTAAGTCTCTGAAATGCCTGTACCCCAACACTCACAGCATGGGGAATAAACAGGAAGAACTAAAACTCCGGGTGCACTCACAGGGCCATGATCTCATTGCAGTTATGGAGGCATGCTGGGATGGCTCACATGACTGGAATGCTGCCATGGATGGCTACGTACATTTTAGGAAAGACAGGCCAGCAAGGCAAGGTGGTGGAGTTGTTCTTTACGTGGCAGAGCAACTGGAATGTATCGAGCTCTGCCTAGGGAGGGATGAAGAACGTGTTAAAAGCTTATGGGTAAGAACTGAGGGACAGGTCAATACAGCTGACACTGGTGTGAGTGTTTCCTACAGCCCACCTGCTCAGGAAGAGGATGTCAGTGAGGTCGTCTACAAACAGCTAGAAGTAGCCTCAGGATCACAGGCCTTGGCGTTCATGAGGGACTGCAATTACCCTGATATTTGCTGAAGAGGCAACACAGCCGGGTGCACACAGTCCAGGAGGTTCCTGCAATGCATTGATGACAACCTTCTGACACAGGGGGTGGAGGAGACTATGAGAGGTGCTGCTGGACCATTCTGCATCATTCCATCCCTAGCAATATCAAAATTACAATATGTTCCATTTCTATGTATAGAAATTTAGTGCAATAATATAAGTGAATTTTATCTTTATTAATATCGTAATACAACATTAATATAGTAAATATGCAATATTATCATTAAGAAATGTATGAGCTGATGGCTTCCTATTTTCATAATATTGATACAATAAATACTATATCTGCATATTGGTATCAGTATTTATCTTGCAAAAGCCTTTTATCCTTGATTTTTTGAGGGTTTAATAGACATAGTCATTTGAAGCCAAGCAACCAGCCACTGTGCTTTCTCTGGTAATGGATTCAGCTGTCTTTTTTTATATCTCTTTTGTAAAAATCATTCTTCTCACTCAATTAGGTAAAGCAGTGGGAAATTTTTACTTCCTCCTTTAAAAATAGTCACTAAAATTGAAGTCTTGCAGACCAATTAAAAGAGGAGAGATTAATATCTTTAATCATTATGAGAAACATTTAAAACACTGAATAGATCTAGCAATTTTTTAAAACTATTTTTCATAATAAAATTTCCCTTAAATTTTCAAAGCAAAACAACATCAAATGCAGTGAGATTCTCATTTTATGATAATGACAGAAATAGCCAGACTTAGCAAGGAAGTGAAGCTAAAATGAGTCCTTAATACACTGTAGAAAAAAAAAAGCCTCACAATGAAATCTAAATATTAAGGATCAGACCATTAGAGTCATGTTTATGGTCTAAATAAATTAGTCTTAGATATATGTAACTCACTTTTTATTCTTCCTCAACAAGAGATGGAACATGTAGGGTTTGACCTTCCAAACAGTCTGGATGAATTTGTTTAGTCCCATGGACAGACATTTTATTATATCTAGTAATATCTGGTTTATACCAAATGGCTACTCCTGTTACAAAAATAAGTACTATACAGTTATAAAAAAAACCCCACAGTTTTAGCCTTTATTAAGTAGTTTCAGTAGTTACCTCAGAGCTTTCTGTTGTTAATAGCATAACTGCTCTCAACTTCCACTCAAATATGAGTAATTTTTGTATTTTCTTTTTCTCTTCAGGTTTTAAAATGAAAATGTAATATATAGATCAGGGTTCATCAGTCCCATATATTCTCTACATACACACCAGAAGTGTGGAGGTCTTTGTACCAATCATGCTCCCGTTAAAATAAATGCTCTTCAAATTCCAAATGTCAAGACAAAATTTGCCCTTTATGCTAGCACTTACAATAATTGTGTTTTGTCAACCCGGTACTAATATTTGTTCAAAGAATTAGAGAATGCAACTGAGGGATCATGATGTTTACCCGTATGCTTATCAACATCAGCATTATTAGTTGGCAAATCTTTAATAAAATATAGGCAATAAATAATTTGTTTTGAAGTTTCTACTTTTTTCATGAATTTTCCACTATCAGTTGTATTTTCTCCCCACCAGAAAGAAAATTATTTATTATAAATTCTCCAAAATTGTTGTTCTTTAAAATGAACATCAGATTTTATTGCAGGTTCCTGTTCCCCTAGCTTTTCTTTTTGCAGCTGGTCTCTAAACTTATTTCTTAAAAGCTGACTTTTAATAAATAATTTGTGCATTCTCTCTAAATTCCTATAAGCAATATGATCTAAAGATAACCCTGAAGATTATAAAATTAACAAAATATTCCTTGAAACCTAACAAAATCAAATTAAATGTGTTAGAGTATTTTCAGATTCTTTTTTTTATACAGTATTCTTTCATATTGAGATACAAGTCACTGAAGAAAATCATGCTTTTCAAAATATGAGTTGTCAAAGAAGTGATAACTTAGCTTTCCATATTTATGTCCTTCTAGTGAATGCCATACAAATTATGGTTCATTTTCTAGTGAAAGGAAAGCTTTTTTTGACCAGCTGTGCTTTTGGGTTTCTGAAATGCAGGCTCCTTTCTTTTTCAAAACACACAGATGCCAGAATCAGAAATTTTATGGCAATTTGTGAATGAATAACTATAAATTTGCTGAATTGTCCTAGCAGTTGGTTTTTTTTGAAGAGCATATGCAATGCATAATAGGTATAATAGAGATATGCATAACATACATATAACATTTGAAAAATCCAAAAGAGTTTTCATTTTGGGTTTGTGTGGGTTTTTTTTTTCTGGTTGTTTGGGTTTTTTTAAGCAGTCTTCACCTTTTGTCTCCTTAGGAGTGGGAGTAGGAGTTTCTTATTCATACCTCAAAATATCCTTTAGGTCTTATTGTTGTTCTAAAATCAATACAGAAATCTGGATGGACATGGAAGTGATAATTCTATCTCAAGTCAGTTAATATGAATCTATCTGTTGATATTCTGTGTGTGGTTTTCTATAGAAAATGCTTTTCTAGAAAGAGCACAGAGAATCAGAAATGTAAAACGTACAGCACAGGATAACTAGTTCTGCAATAAAATAAGGCCAAGTACTTAAAGGGCAAAGGCAGAGCCAGGGGAAGGTCAATCAAATCCCTTACATTGTTTCTAAACACATCTTTGTTACCCACTGTTCAACATATTAGACGATTGTGGGTCTGTTTTGTGACTTATATTAGGGAAAAATGGACTGCAGCCTTTTGGAGCTCAGATTCATTGCATCAGTGTAAATGGCAATGCAGAGCTGGACTCTGATCAGCAGTGCTCTTCCCCTAAGTTTAGGCGTCATTACATTATTAAATCACTTTTAAAAGACAGATGTTCTGTAAAGCCCAGTTCCTGATGGTATTTCTCAGGGTAATGCTCTCTGGTTTGGATACGCTATACTTGTGGAAGAAGACAAAAAGTTGAGTAGAAAAAAAAAACCAACAAAAACAGATAAATGTTTGCCCTTTTCTCCTTTTAGCATTCCAAAACTTATGAACTGTGCAGCATGAACCACCTTCTCTACCACAGTCAAATATGAGGATAATATCACTCCTTTGACTTCATGGATTTGTGTCATCCACTAAGAGCTGAGGGAAGAAGAGAGCCCACATTCTTTAGAGTGATTAGTAAGATTATATTTCTGGGAACTCACTAATCTATGTAGCAGGAGGCTGGAATAACAAGGACATAACAAGATATTGAGGGTGACAGAACTGGAACAGGCTTCCCAGAGAGGCTGTGGAATCTCCTTCTCTGAAGATATTCAAAACTCACTTGGATGTGATCCTGCTCTATGTGAACCTGCTTTAGTGGGTGGGTTGGACTAGATCTCCAGATGTTCCTTCCAGCCCCTACCATTCTAAGTCCATGTCATATGCACAAAATATCCTTCATCACTACTCCAAATTGCATCCCTCAAAGGACTATAAACTGCTGTAGGAAATGAGATTCAGCCTCATTTGTTACTGTCTCCACCTTTCAGTTATTCCAATATTATCTCAATGGTTCAGCATCACTGATTCAGGTCTTATCCAAAGTCTAAAATGGAGTCCCTTTTCTAGAGCACCACAAGGACTCACTTGGGCATTCGATGAACCTCTGTACTGAACACCTCAGCTCTTTTAATCTCTCTGCACATGCAACAGTTGCCCACTGGCAAATCTGACCTTCTGGACTCTTGCCTTGATCAGACTATCTTTGGCCAAGTGCATGCCTCCAACAATGCTGATGCCTGTGTTGAACGTGGGTCTCTTGGGAACCTGAATCTTAGTGATTTTGAACATCTGCCCCTCTGAATAGACACAGAACTGTTTTTCCAACATCTAAAACATTTACCATTTAACATGTAAAAAAATTTAAGTCAGGAAGCTTTCAAAGTCTTTGTACATTAAGCAAATAGTTTAATAATAGGATAGATGTGACACCACATGGGAAAAATCTTAGACTAGAAACATTTCATATTTTCTGTACTGACAAGACTATTACATCTCCCTTGTGTTTCTCTGTATCCTTCCTCCTCAATCAGGATGGCAACTATTCCTGGAATCTAGATCTTGAACCGGCAAGAGAGCTGAGGCTCATATAACCACCAGTAGCAGCTTCTCTGCACTGTATCAGGCACTGTTTTCTACCCTGGAAATTGTAACTACCCTGGTAACAGATGCTGTGACATGCAGCATTTTCTCTGCTTTTCTCAGCAATGGCAAGACTGACATATTTTGTAATCCTACTCCACAGAGCAGCAGATGGTGTCTACCCTTGCTCATCCTGTACAAGACTTGGTATTTCTTCTCTGTCAGTCATAAGACAGGTTTTTTATTTTAGCTGGCTGCACAAGCCATGAAATTTCATACAGCAGTAGTTACTTCTCCTGCCAATCTCCTATCTCTTGAAGCTTAGAGTTAGCAAGTCATTAACTCTTGGTACAACTTTTATGCCAAATGTAGCAAGCCTTGATGACTGACTAACACTATTCTTTAGAAGGACCAAACTATCAGGGTGGGTGCAAATTAAAGCCAGAAGCAAGCCATAGCAATTCAGCACAAAGATTAATTGCTCTCCTTACCACTAAAGCAAAGGTATATTAGTAGAAGGCCTGTTAATGCTGCAGAGAAACCTCAGAAGATGTATGGTCATCCACCTTCTCTGCTCCACCTTGACATGAGCTGACAGTCAGCACATTAAAGCACTACAACGTTCAAGCCAGTACATCATACTACTCTACAGAGTATGTTCATTTAGGTATAAAATGATGCTCAAACAGTTATGCTCAGTGCAATTATTTCTTCCCAGCTCTTTGCACATGAAAAGTGTGCCCAAATAACTGTATGTCACTGTGTGATCCTATCCTCTTTGTCAGGGAGGTACAGTCTCACCGACTCATCCACTCAAAAGAAACATCATGGAATTATAATTGCAGGAGACCTTTACCAAGAAGCTACACTTCACACATGAGAGCTGAACTCTGGCGTGTGCATAGCAACCTGTGGGAAAAGGCAGGTATGGATATCTCAGAAAGAGTAAAACTACTCAGGAGCAGAAAAGTCTAATAATTTATGCCTTAGCACGCCCATCCAGGCAGAATGAGCCAAAGCCTGGGAGACCGCACAGCACCTGTGATTTTCTGGGATATTGGTGGAAGATTCCAGTACTGACAGACGCACCATAGATCTGACTTAACTGCATTCAGCTTCAGCAGCAGTAGTTTCTACTCTCCCTTTTTGCTGTATTTCTTATAAGTGTTTTTAGAACACAGGGATTTTCTTCTAACAATCAAACTGAAGCATTAAAAATGAAGACACAGAAGTAGATTCTGCTCTTTGAGTTTATACGATAGTCTCCAACATATTTTTCTCTTATTTCTGAAATAAGAGAATTTACTTCAAATTCTCCTAACTCTTCAGTTCCACAGGCTTGAAAAGGGTATTAAAGACAGCTCCAAAAGAGCATTTTAATTTGCCCTGAAGTGGTTTGCTAAACTGACACTGAACTAATATTCTTGATTTAGGAGAGATTTCCCAATGCATGCTAAGAAGAACTAAAAATACAGGTACTCCATAGAATACAGAGACTTGGAAAGAAATTGCCCAAATGATGTTTTTTGGCAATGTTATTTGTCATGGTTACAGATTACTTATTCACCTGTTCCCTTTCAAGTGTCAATCTCATGCTTTCAATTGGGAAATATTTTGGGAGTTAAATGTGCATATTCAGTAAGTTCCAGATGGGTTTGGCTCACGCTAAGTGGAACCATAAGACTGATTATTTGAAAACCAGCAATAAATCCACATATAAATCTCTTGCAAAAAGTCTTACCCATCATTCCTAGACTGTCTTCTCCAGATAACTCCCTGGATGTTTTATTTCAGCATGTTTCCTCTGAAACACTCCCCGTCCTTTACAATGGCTGCCATAGATATTTTTGCTCTTAAGTTTTGAATACCTTGGACATAACAGGTTTTTTTATTAATCACATGGGAAGCAGGTAAAATCTCTACATTTAGAGGTACAAGCATTATCCTCAAACACACATCAATTTCTTGATAAAGTCCCATTTGCCATTTTACTCCCTATTGATCTCATTCTTACATTCCAGTAATAACCTTATGACAAGCACACCATACTTGAAATTATTCCATGAAAATAATGAACACCATGTTAGCTATCAGTAAAAAGGTTGTTAACAGTCATGCCTGTCATATAATACTGTGCTATCTTGCTACTGAAGAGTGCACATAAAATTGCACAATGGACTGTTGCAACAAAGAATTAAGAGTTTTTTAGTTTGTTACCTATAGTATCAAGAAATAATGTAAAATACATGAAGTTTTCATTAAGTAAAATTCATGTACTAAAAGACAATAAAACAAAACTTTGAAAGTATTTGTTATCATGAAGAGAAAAACGCAAGCACAGTTAAATTTGTTCCTTCATCACCCACCTTTTTTCTATCTTTGGTAGCCCAATAGGATACTGAAGAACCTAAAAAATATACACAAGTAAAGGATGGTATATGATTACTGCTTCAAGAGAATGTCGTCAACTGTCCCAAATTTTTAGTTGGCTCTCAGAAATTAATGTTAGGAAAGGCTACACTCATGCTTGAGTGCTGAGTGTTGATCAGGCAGTTGCAAATGAGGTAACTGTTAGGGAAGGGTACAACTCTAATCTTTGAGGCCCAGAGGTCTAACTGGAAGGCATTCAAAGATCTGTGCATTTAAGATAGTTATTAACACAGAAAGAAATGAGACTGGATGAAGTGTTTCCATCCAAACTTTCTCTGATGCATAACTGTGGTTTTGATAAGGTGATTTTCTCTGGAAGTAGATTTCTGTTCTTGAAACGGATTTCTTAGCAGAAATCTAGGATACAACTTGAAGAAAAATGCTGGTTACTTGTAAAGTTATCCCCTTCTCTTCAGGCAAAAAATTAGGAGTTTTCACAACAGAAAGGAGAAAAACCATTTAGAGCAGCATTTGTCAAACCAGCCATTTCACAAACGCCCACTAGCATACAAATACATAACGTTGTTGAGAATATGCTGTCTAGCCCAAACATACAAGTTCAAAAAGGACAAAGCAAACAAGTTAAAGGAATTCAAAAGCACAGTGGTATTTCTGGGGGAAAGAAGAAAATATAAAGGAAAAAATTTTCCTGTTGTGCCAACAGAAAGGTAGGACTAAGTAAAGAATAGACTTGCTGAGTGAAGTGCTAGTGCTCTGTCCTGCCTTCAAAACCTATTAATAACCAGCTGATCATAAGAACTGTAAAATCTTCATTAATTTAGTGACAGCACTTGGCTGACATCAGTGGAGGTTCATGTGTCAGAGGCAGTTCAGTTGTCATTAAGCTGCGTGCCTTGATCACAAAAAGTTATGTCTGTGAAAGGTTGTAAGCCTGTTGTGTTCAATTTATCTAATTTCTTTCTTCTCCCAGCCACTGTCCTGTGTATAACTTCTTTTTACAACCAGGCAATGAAGCACAAGCTGTATGGCAGCTATTCTTGTGGGAGTCAGTCTGAAAGAAGTTGCTCAAATAGCACACTTCAGTGCATCCGCGCTGCATGTTGCCTTGGAACGGGAAATCAGTAAACGAGTATTACTCATGTGACTGGAGGAAGAAAAGCTGAGATCTAAGCAGTAAATGTCACCAAAATTCATTTGGTGTGTTCAGATTTACCAGCTTGAAAACAACTTCACTGCTCCACTGTCAGCAAAAATGATGTTCTGCAAGTATTTGCAGGTCACATGGCAAAGGTTGCTCTTGTTACATTCTCGCTCAGGAGATCTGCTCTTTGTCACCTTCAATTTGACATTTTATAGGGATTAGGAACATAAATCAGAAAGAAAAGCATATCATGCATTGTTTTCTCCCCATGGCTGACTACTGCTAATCTTAAGTCAACAAATGTCAGATTTCAATTTTACTGAATTACTGCATCATAGACTGCAAAAATCAATCTTGGTAGGTTTTATTGTTCTAATTCTTTCATAGACAATCAGTGGGATGAAAAATCATTTTCCTATACCTGCCTGACACCTGCTTACAATAATAATTTTGAACATCTGATTGAAGCAATCAGAATTGCCAAAATATACTGGCTACAAAAAACTTATTGTTTTTATTCTTCACAAAGGAAGATCCCCCATTGTGACTTCAGGCATTTTCTCTCTCTAGAAAAGACAAAAGACTGCTCTAGAAATTGACCGTATATCACTGAAAGAAATGAAAGTTCTAGGAAATACTTTATTGTGCTGGAACTTTTTCATGGACATTAATGTGAACATAAATAAAAGTCAGTGACTTCAAGGATATATGAATTTCAGAGTTATTTAGGAATTAGTCTAATAAATATAAGGAAACCCCAGTCTCTTGCAAATTAAGATTTCATCTTAGAATTTTAATATTAAGCCAGTTTTACCTTCCATACTTTATAGATGTTATCCTGCATAAGGAAATTGCTACTGAATCAAAATAAACATTAAAGTACACCATCATTCAATGCATTCTGAGCAAAGTGTTAAGAAGCTTCCACACTTAACCCCAGTACTTAATTGTGCTTATTATATTACTGCCCTCATTATTATGGATTAAATTGATCCTGCTTCTATTTCAAATGTTTGTTTTGATAATGCTTCCTGCTAATCTTTACAGTGATCTTCACAGATTTTCTTGGCCTAAAGCCCTATGAAATATTTGATGACTTTAAGATCTCTGAACTAGGCTGACTTCTTTAAAAAAAAAAATTTTTGCTACATTCAGCAGTGTAACTACGAAGTCAGCACAGGAAAAGAGGTTGAATTGTCACAACCAAGCCCCTGAATGTATATTTGAAGCCCTAAAGAGTCATGTGTCTTTGTGACTGATTTTGCAAGGACATAAATGAGTGTGGAATATGTCTCTTAAAGCAAAACAAAACAAGAAATTAGTACTGGAAGAACAGAGTAAACTTTAGGCAGCAGATGAGAAAACAGCAATAGCCACAGTACAAACATCATTTATATTTGCAGCAAATCTTGGAAAAACAAGTCTGCTGCTGCCGCCCCTGCTGAGGCTGGGGTGAGGGTTAGGCTGCGTCCCAGGACAACTACTCCCAGCCACCTTCAAGCTGGCACACCCAGCTGCTGAGTCAGCACGCTTATCCCCGTTTCCATGGCAGCAGGAGCATCAAAGCCAGCATTCCCCAATTCTCGACTTGTTCTCTAGGCAGCTCTACCATTTCTCTCCCCTTCCTATACAAGGACAACCCCAGGTCCAGCCTAGCTTCCACTTCACACCTTCAGGTTGGCAAAATTACATTCTCACATACACGGTGGAGAAGCCTTGAGCAAAGGGGACAAGGTATTTATGGAGCCACTTGAAACTGATTCTGAAGTTATGGGTTAGTGCATACAAATCTTTCACATTTACACCTAGTAGAATCCATCGTCTAACAAACAGCACCACAGTATTTATTGAGTAGCTAGGCATGAAATAAGGTTAAGGAGGTTAGCCAGAATTTGTAGGCTATAAAATTTCAGGGGATTGTTAGGTTCACACTTGGTCAGTCAACGTGACTTGCATATTAAGCCAAAACCCCATACAACAAATCCAGGGCTTAGTCCAAGTGTTTAGAAGACCATGTAATAGAGTTTCACACAGCAGATCAATATCTGCTTCACCTTTTGAAACAAACTCCACTAGTTCTCACTGGATAATGAGACTGGGAGCTCCTTTTCAGCTCCTGATCCAAAGCCCATGGAAGCCCACATAAATACTCCTGTTGAATTCTAGGAGCTTTGGATTGGGCTTCAAATGATGAAGAATGATGAAGTTGCTCTAAAGAGCAATCCTTAGGGTTCCTCTGAAAGAATTCATAAGATCAAGCTCTATTTTTCCAGGCCAGGATGATGGACTATACAAAGATGGCATACCTGTGTTTGACCGAAAGCACCTGCCTGCAGCTGCTGTATTTCCTACTTACTTGTAGCAAACCAAACAAGATGGCAGTATTTTGTAAACATAATAAAAATCCTGTAATAAATTAAGTTGTGAGTGGTAGATTCACCACTGCCTCAGTGGACCAGTATAATAAATATCATCAATAATGATTAATACATTCTGGATCTATAGTAATAAATAACTAATATCAGAAATCCCTTATAAATTCTTAACAGCTCCCACAAAAGATACTTTTGGGAGGGTTTTTGGTTGGTTTTGTGTTTGGGTTTTTTTTGTTTTGTTTTGGGTTTTGGTGGGGTTTGTTTGTTTGTTTTTTTACACACATGCTGAACTAACATTAATTGTACCAATATAAGGCACTTTAAACCCAAAAAAGTGTATCCACATGAAAGACATTGTAACACTGTAACTATAACAACATTCAATAACTACCTTGAAACAGGTTTTTCATTGTGATGGAAAAATCTATTATATAGAATGAAGAAGAAAATTTGCCATTACAAAATTTATGGAGGGAACATTCAAAAGTTGACAGAAGCATGAGGCTATAAAGCCATTTTATCTTATACTGCTTAGCATCTAAGTATTACTAAGAATTTCTCTACTATAAAATAAAGTGTTCCATTCTGAACTGTTCCAATAGTTCCATTTTGACTTCAGCAGGACATCCTTTCCTTGTCTTAACTTTTATCAAATTGACACGTTTTGCTTTTGTCAGAATGGGATTTCCTCACGTACAAGTGATATACAAAAAAATCCTTGACCTGTTCAATGGCATAGATCAAGTAATACAACTGCTTTAACAGACAAGGCATAGTGACCTGATACACCTTACACAAGGTATGACAAGACATTGAAGCTTACAGTCTGATTCTTTTCATTACTTTTGCTCTTTTACCTAAATGATTAATATGGAAATGAAAGAATCAGCACCTTAAGCGAGACACCTTATGCTATGATAAACTTCCTTCTTGCCTCTTGCTTCATGCTGTATTTATCTACAAGTTCTTCCCTATGCTACATATGAACTACCTTCCAATAGCAAACATTCTGAAACAGGAGACCAAGAACATATCTTTCTCTTTTTTGTACCTTTTGCTTACACCAAATGCTGACTCTAATCCTTTGAATTTTCTTGATAAACAAAAGCTATTAAAGTATTTTTAATACTTTTTGTCTAAAAGGTATCTTGCTGATACTGAAATACAACTAACTTTTACAACAGCTACTCCTTAAGGAATGGAAGCACACTAAACACCAGAGAAACAATGTAAGAATTCTGGCTTTGAATTCACAGGTCTTTTGACCTGCATACATTTTATGTAAAATAATGGATAATGTTGTGTCTAGGTTTTTCCTGCAAGAGTGTGTGTGTAGAGTTTCATACAGAATTTTTCAACTAAGTGAGAAAAAACCAGTAAAATTCTATTGGATGAAGGACAGTTTGGATAAGATAACATTGAAGTGGTAAAAATATATCTAGTTCAATCCTCAAAACAAATTTATGGTAGCAATATGGGTGCTATCATGTTATTTCAAAGAATTGGACAGCAAAATGTCATATAAGAAGTTATTCTTCTGTATGAGATGCCAACCTAGAAAGCAGAGAAAAACCTAAAAAAAGTATTCAATTTAACCTTAGGTTTTGCCCAAATGTTTTACTTTCAGTCTTCATTTTCTCATTAAAAGCTAAACTGTAAAACCCCCCTTTTTTTTTTCAGGTTCATTGTCTGCATGCATGTGTGTGTGTCTTCCTTAGTCTTGTATTATTTAATGAAAATGTAAAATCTCAGCAGCCATGAACCTGAACCGTAGCTGTACGGGATCTCAGGAAAGGGATCACTGCCAGCCTGCCATCTAAAGTGCAGCACCCAGCACACATTGATAGCAAAGGCAGTCAAGTGCCCATTTGCTTGCTTCAGAAGTATTTTTCTTGCAGACCGAGTGGAAGAGCAGCACTTTAGTTAAGCTCAGTAACGAGCTGATTAGGCTGGTTGTGAAGCCAATTGGAATGAACAGCCTAGCCATTAACAGCCGACTCGCGTGATAGAGCAAACCCACCCGGTCACAACAAGGATAACTTCTTCAGTGTTTAAGGTGATTTGAAGTGAAGAGTAGTATTGTTTCTTGAGGGCTCCTGAACTACAGTAGCAAGTGCACAGCAAAATAAAATCACCGAAGACAAAATAAAGCAAGACAAGAAGCACCGCATCTCCTCTCCTCTCTTAAATAATAAACTAAATCCTCTGCTGCTGTTCTGAGGAAAGGCTGGCAGACAGCATTAGTACAAGGCCAATACATCTTCCAGTAAAAAAAAATTGGTACTGAAGATTTCACTTCACGGTTTAACACAACAACAACAACGAACCAAAATAATCAGCTCTCAAGCTCTCTTTCCAAAGCCAGAGGAGATAATAGAAACAACTATAACGATGAGCACTAACCTGAACAAGAGATGGAGGCAGCAAAGGGCCCATGGAATGTAACCAATTTCTGGCACTTAGTCTTTAGTTAGGAGACAAAACCTAAAAAACCTGTTCCT
The DNA here is from genome assembly GCA_033124195.1 of Coracias cyanogaster. Taxonomy (NCBI): domain Eukaryota; kingdom Metazoa; phylum Chordata; class Aves; order Coraciiformes; family Coraciidae; genus Coracias; species Coracias cyanogaster. The sequence goes on along the minus strand of JAVSBS010025125.1, from coordinate 3,036 downwards.
CAGAATCAGATATTTTGGTTCCACCTAAGTGGCTCAGCATATGCACGGCTGCATCAGCCAGCACTTCACACTTCATGAAGGAGGGCAGCCCCAGCTCACCTTTCCAAGAGCTCAGTCAGCTGTGCTCGGTTTTCCACCCACACATCTGCCACCAGCACCTCTGGAAGACACTTTGCTGGATGCTTAAATTGGTAAAAATTATGTAAGTCACATTTCATTAAGTTGTGCGCTGTGAAACCTCTGATACACTTTGATCTATGTTAGCACCGAGACTCTATTACAGACAGAAGCAGTTTGCTGAAATATATTGACAAAAAAGCATTATAAAAACGCAAGCCTTTTTAAGGGATGGTGAGTAAAAAAAAAAACCGTAAATCAATAGTAACAGCTTCCTATTAAACACATAATGCTGCATATATTGATGTTCTGGATTTGTTTTTTTTTTTAAACTATTTTCCACTTACTGGTCAGGTATTCTACTGCCTCCATTTACATCTTTTTTGGTGAGCTAGATGCAAAATAAGAATTGATCTAGATGGATAATTGCCCACAAAACTAACAGCCATCCAGCTGTTAGAGAACCCAGAACAACTACCTCCTGAATTACTGGGCTCACCACTGCTCAACCGGCAATTTTCAACAGCAGTTCCCAGTTTACTGTGAAGTTAATAATGTGTTTCTTTATTCTTTCAAATAAACAGCATTGTCAGCACACAAAATTAATGTTAAATTACTTGTACAGACTCCCCAAACTGCCCATAGCCTCCCTACTGGGAGAAAATTCTTTAGTAATCAGTGCTTCTTTTCCCCAGGGCTGAGCAAGAAATAGAAAAACCACCAAAGACAGGGATGTTGGACTTTGACTTACTGCTATGGCTTTCCTTAGGAAGAGAGAAGGGGCATTTTAAGCATTAAAGGCAAACTTCCAATCTAGATTTCCCTGCGCCCTGTCCTAGTTTATGTTCCTGAAGGGATTTAAGCAAAATTTAGTCATTTTTAGGTTGTGAACTGAATCATTCTCAAAGTGCTAATTAGGCACTGGAGCCATACACTAGAAAAGGAACTGCCTGAAATTTTTCAAAAACTAAAAACATTGCTTTTTAGACAGCCTAGATAGATACCTATTAGCAAGACAGTATCTCAGGATGGTGATTTCAAGGGAATGCCTGTGAAGTTTTGAGATCTGAGTTTTAAAACCAGCTCCTCGTCTCAGCACTTCCCATCACCTAATCTACATCTACCTGGACAATGAGCAAAACAGTTGGGTTTCTGGCAGCTCCCTGTTCACTCTGCTGCCTGACTTGAACTCTATTTGGAGGTGTTTATTTTCCCTCATGCACTGTCCAGAAAGCCTAAATTCTTTCCCTTTATGGCCCTAAAGATTTTTAGGGACTTATCTTGCCTTCCCTGAAAAGGTTTCTTTGCTATTCATATGTTGTTGTGATGTTAAAGTGTAAGGAACTATTGACAAGTTGTCTGTCTTCTGTTTCTCACTTTGACACAAACTTTCTACCAGACCCTGGGAAACCACAACCCCTTTTAATCCTGTCATTCATCCCTCTAAATATTTTAAGTAGGAAGATAGGTCTTTAATTTATTCCTTTGTTTTCATGTGCTTGTGCAAAACTTCGAGTACGGCAGTTTCAACTTGAGTTAGGAAGGGGTCTCCTTGACATGAAAATGAATAATTTTCTGCCCGTTCTGATACACATTCAATTCTTTCCAGCATGAAAATAGCATGAACAAGTGAATGGAATTTGCTATGCACTGCTGCAACCAGAGGTTTGCTTCACAACAACTGGAAGCTTAAATCTGCTTAAATATGGGGCTTCTGTTCTGCACACAGCATGTGCACAAACTGCACAGGGAAATGTGCATGCAGCTACTTGAGCATGAAAAGTTTAATCAGATTAAATTACCTTAAAAAAAGGGATGAATTTCTTTCCTATGGGGAGTGAGTTAGTTGGGAATTTTAAATACAGTTTTGAACTTTATGGAAGACTTTATTATTAAAGGTTATGCAGCATATTACATCCCTGTCTACACTATTGCTAACTGCTGCCAGCCATCAGAGACTCTCTTTAACTCAGATGAATAGCAGCATAACAAATTGAAAACTAAGCAAGATGACACTAGCCAGCACTGACCACTAGGGATTTTGAATATAAGTTTTCAAGCATTATCACAGTATGGTTTGGCAAGCGTTCTTTAAGGTATTTCTTTTAGAAATTCACTCTCATCTCACGGTTGATTTTTGCTTTCTTGCTTTGACAACTTTTGCAGACTGACAACAAAATATCATATCTAATACAACATCACAAATTTTGAAGCTTACAGTATCAAAATATTTATTCATATGCATATAATCTATCATTATATATCCATAATTAAACTAGCTACTTGAGCGATCTTCATTCATTAATTGCTGTTTAATTATTACCTTAAGCAATGAGGAAAATGGAACTTGAGCAAAAAGGAAGTAGAACCCACATAACATATATTTTTAATAAAAAGATTTTTAGCCAGTATTTGATGTTAGGAAAATGGGCTACTATAACCTTATTCATAACTCCCAGCTCTTAAGTAACTGATCATTCATAAGCAGATACTCTGATATATTACAATGATTTTTACATGCTCAGATTCTAAGATTTTCATAATTCTCCTACTAAGCTTTTACATTAACTTCTCATTTCAACATTTTATTTCTGTCTTGGGCCATAAAAACATAATTGTTACCATTGAAGTCGCAGCTCTTCTACTCCCAAAAGGCCAATTTATTTTACAAAGCACATACACCTTACTGGCCTTCATTTTCCATCATCAAATGTTAACACTACTTGGAGGAAACTAAGTTAGGGAAATGCCAACAAATAATGAAGATGGCTCCTATAACAAGGATTTGCTGCCCAGCACAACAAAATGGAGCTTTTATTGGAAGCCATTTCCCAAAGCTGAACTATTGGATCTACAAGCTATTAAAAAAAAAGTACATTGTTTTCCACAGCACTATGGATATAGGAAAGTTAATTTTCA
>JAVSBS010025124.1:9719-25493 GCA_033124195.1 Coracias cyanogaster | reverse complement strand
GAAGGGTCTAGAGCACAAGTCTTCCGAGGAGCGGCTGAGGGAACTGGTTTTGTTTAGCCTGGAGAAACGGAGGCTCAGGGGAGGCCTTATCACTCTCTACAACTACCTGAAAGAAGGTTGTAGTGAGGTGGGCAGTTGGAAGAGGAAATGGCCTCAAGTTGTGCCAGAGCGGGGTTCTTCACGGAAAGGGTTGTAAAGCGCTGGAACAGGCTGCCCAGGGAAGTGACAGAGTCCCCATCCCTGGAGGTATTTAAAAGATGTGCGGATGTGGTGAGGGACATAGTTTAGTGGTGACCTGGCAGTGCTGGGTTTTTAATGATTGGACTTGATGATTGTAAACTATTGAAAATTGTAAAACTATTTCTGAGTACACAAAAATGTCCGATGCGTGGATTTTAGCAGCAATAAGAATTACGTTTTTGGCATGTAAGGAAGGCAGAGAATAGAATTTTGGAAAAGGGATGAAAGGTAGCCATGCACATCAAAGACTACGACCTCTGATTTTAAAATGCTTTCAAGCTAGCAGACAAATGTGACTGGTTAGCGTAACCACAGATCACATTTTTCTTACACCTGCACTTTTATAAAGACTTTCGACAGCACAGCAATGCCATCTTAAAACGTCATGTTTCATGTCCTGAGCTCTCTACGGTAAAGCCCTAAGAAGAGCTTTAATGATAAGCAGTCTTTCAAAAGAAAGAACAAGATACGTATTTTACAGCCTCCACAAAGTCATTGTGCTATAGTTTTTCTCACTACAAACTGGGAAATTTAAGTGTCAACCAACATGTACCAAAAGTCAGATGAAAGGTGCCTGCTTAGACAGAAAGCCAAAGAGCACATCAATATTAGACATTCTTAAAAGAAATAAGAATTTGATATTTATATTACATTACAAATGGCATGCACTGTAGCAAATATAATCACTTTCCCCTGTCATCTCCTCTCTCCTGACACACTGTGTTTTTCTAGACTTCAGTTTCACAAAGCAAGGAATCATCTGTGTTATACGTGTGCATACAGTGACTTCCTTTGATATTTTCAACACTACATACAGAGGCTCCAGCTCACAGTCTGTATCACACACACTTAAAAAATACGAGGCTATAGGCTTCACAGGATCACTCAAGGCTTATATATAAGCAGGTGTGTCAGACTGACAGATGGTGTCCATACTGCTATTTCTAGAACACAAGACTATAGTCACTTCTTCCCATTATGACAAGTTATTGTTATTTTGTTTTTAACAGAACTCACTGAATATTCATTGGAAGGGTGTTTTGTTGTTTGTTTTTTTTTAAATCAACCAAACTTTAAATCAAGCACTATGAGTTAGCATTGTTCTGTACATTACATGTTTTTGTATGTGCAACTGATCATCTAGACCTTATAACCGATTTTGTAGCACCCGTGTGAGAGAGAGGCAATGGTTAATGATGTAATTAGTCAGTTGAATCTCCCTGAAGTAAATGGTCATTGCAATCTGCAAAGAATAAAGCCTAAGCAAGGCCTTAAGCAGTGTAAGAGACTTGAAGGGTCATCTGATTCTCCTCTGTGCATGAAATTTATCTGGTTCTAAACACAGGCTCTAAAACTGGAATAAACTAAATGTACAAGAGAAGAATCAGAAAAAACCAGTTATAACCAGATGTGCTGCTTGTATAGGCTGGCAGAATCCCCTTGAAGTCACGAGAGTTTAGCCCTTACAGAATATGTTTCCGATATTTAGCCAAATTCTTCTCTCAGCACACCATCAAAGGATCTGGCCTCTGCAGTGCCTCTGGTTTGATCCTCTTTTGGCTCATTAGCCTGCCAGAATGCCAGAGCTTCAGATAAGAGATTCTGGAGACCTCAAAAGTGTTTTCTCCTCCTTTGTACAAGAGCAAATGCCTGCTAGGTCCAGCCAGAATTCACTCATTTCAATTTCATGCTACATCATTACACATAAATCACTTGCCACAAACACCATCTAGTACGGTGTGCGGACAGTGCTTTTCCATTCTTTCTTTCAATCTCATTGTAACACTGACTTGTGGCAAAAATTATAGGAAAAGTGATAAATGTGTTTGTGGTTCTCACAGTACTTCAAGATAAAAATTAAAAACATAGTTCTAAAGATTAAAAATGGTAAACGTCTGATGAAGTTATTTTATCAAGGGAGGTAAACATTTCAAAGCTCCTCTCCTTTTATGCCCTTGGGTAAAGTCAGTACTTGGAAATTACAAATTTGAAGATTATTTTTAAAATAATTTTTTTCAACATGTGATAACATTACCTTTAACAAGTAGCAACCATAGAGTTTTGCTGCTTTTTCCTTCTGCTTATAGCATTACTTCTGTTTTTTTCCAGAAGTCTTTTTTTTGTTTCCTTCAGACATGATTTTCCCTCTGTCAATTGTATTTTCATCCAATGAAAACGTTAAAAATCAAGTTTCAATTTGAGGCCCTTAACAGCAGGAAAAAATTTCCAACATAGGAAATCTGGCAAGGTAGAAGATAATAAAACTTGATTCATTCATTCTTATTCTCTCCAAATTCTGTAAGTTAGACAGAAGCATGGCATGAATTAAAGTGGAACAATTAAATCCTCCTATTTAATTCCCCAAAGTACAGACACTAGATCTGTTGCAGTAACATCTGCAGATTGACAGTACAGTAATATTCCCTACCAAAAATCTTCGTATCACAGGGAACACCCGTTTGCCAGCTCACCAGCCCTAGACCTGTAATGCCATTTCACTACTGGCTGATGTTCAGTTATTTAGCACGACAAGTTGAACAGGCCTATTGCAAGCCTCAAACCTCTTGTATGTCTTCTGTCTCTTCAGCTATACAATCTTACTAATCAGCTCAAATTCAACATCTGCAGATTTCTTTCAGTAGAACAGTCAGAAAACTAAAGACAATATAAAAAGCATCATCTAATGCCACTACTATTTTACAAGATCTACGAGACCTAAAACTCCGCTTAGTAGAGATCTGTCCATTTTCAAAATACGTTGTTTAGAGATGCTGGGGAAGAACCGCAGCCGAACTGGCAATAGTGCTACAAAGGGAAACTAAGTAATGTTTGAGTTAGATGTTTGAATCCACTTTGTTAAATTTACTTGGAAATCAGGTAAAACAAGTTTGACCCACTTCAGTCACTGCTGTTGAACTATGATTTCAGAGTGGACAAGCACAAGAGCAAAGAATATTTACTTAAAATGAAGCAATCACTTTACAGTTTTCTCCTTCTGGCAATAAGGAGTGTGTATACCTGGGTAGGCCAATCACCGCTGAATGGAAAAATAAACATAAAATTGGCTGTTCTATTCATTTCTGGGAAAGAGTATCTAGCAAGCTGCCACTGAGAATACTTGTCTACAAAGAAATGCCCACCTCCTTTCTGCTGTGAGGACCACACGCCCTCTGCTTTCACCTGAAGCCAGCTTTCATTCCAGCCACAAGTCAGGCACCCAGCTCCATTTTAGGACTGCTCTCCCTGAGGAAAATGCTTGTGCAATTGATGTGCTTTTTCCCTTGCCAGCACTTCCCAGGTGCCCTGCACGGAGGTGCAAGCCCCTTTGCCAGTCTGGGACATTCAGCAAAGTAAAGCCACCCAGGTGAGAATCTGAGCATTAGGGCACTTGACACATGGCATTTGTGGGAAGAATTCAGTTACCGGCACTTTGTAGAGAGCCTAAAATTTTAAAAGTGATCAAGCATGCAAACAATAGTATGTAGACAAGGAAGGCCAAGCACACGGCCTTAGCTGAAACCCCACCAGCGGTGGAGAGGGCATTTAGGGCTCCTCCTCAGGTTAACTTCATCTCCCAAGCCAAAGCTGAGCCCTACTGATGCCAAACTCAGACCTCTGTGTGGTCACCGTGTACAGCTCCCTGCATCAGGTTGCTGTTCTCTGTCAGAGAAAAGATAATGAAACCACGTGTTAATAACTTAGAGTTCATTTAAGTTTTCATAGTAGCTGGAATATATCAGGAAAACTCTTGAAGTAGCACTATCCCTGCTCTGCCAGCTCCCAGGGTGACAGCCCAGAAGGATTATGCTCAATTACTTTAGGTCTTTGTTATCCAGCAAACGGAAAGGATGGAAATTAAAGCTGCACTCCAATTAGATAGAAAAGTGATTCATATTTATTAAATTATTGCAGACCACACAGTTCTTACAAAGCTACTTCTGAAGAGTGTGTCTCACTAAATCTCTTCCAATAGATTGACTTTGCTAGCTTTAACCCACGGGGCAGCTCTTCCATTCAGTAACCAAAATGTTTCCTGTAGAGATTAACCCAGTGATCCTGCACCTGAAAGAGAATGCTGCAGGACTTCATTCATATTCTAGCACCAGCATTCTCTTGGGAAAGGCCAATTAGTGCACAGTAATAGCAAAGTGAAGAAACCTGAAGTCTGAATGAAATGCTGAAAGATGGCTCTGCTAAGGTGCTTCAGCCAAAAGAGTAAATTTTACATACGTGCTATATATGAGTGTTAGGTTATCCTACAGGAGCAACAAAATTATGGGAAATAGGTTACTAAGTCATTAGCTGGATATTATATTCATAAGTGGATCCTATATGTGCAGTTTTGGCCATGGTGTTTATGATATAATGTTGCTCTCTGTGCAAGACAACCACTACCAAGGATTTTTTGTGGTAAATGAAATTGATGAAGAAGTTTTTTCTTAACTTTATCATTGAAAGTCAAAGGACTCTTTTAAAAACTTCTAAATTGCAAGGGCTGTTTCAAGAGAACATAGTCCTCATACAAGCTTCTGATTCTGATTTACAACTTCACAGAGTATGCTCTGACGGAACATAATTGTAAATTTGCTCTTTGAACTCATGTAGCAGTGAATAACTGTTGGAACTATTCCTGTCTGAGAAATCCACTTTAAAATACATACACACACACTTAAAATTGCCACTATCACAGATATGGGCCACAAACTTGGAGAGAATTACAAAGGTACCTAATTTTGCATAAATGAGTCATCTCAGAAAACAAAGTTTCCATGTAGAAAAGTAAATTATTCTTAATTTGTGGATCTAAAGCAACACAAAATATCTACTTTATTAATCTTAGTATTTCAGAAAAATTGATTGCTTTTATTCGCCATTTTTTCATCCCTGATAGCAATTTTAACACAAATTATCTTTGCTAACATTATGCCAAGGCTTGAATGAGATGCTGAGTGTTGAAATAATAGCTTTTAGTTTTCTGCCCTGCCAACCAGAATAGAGTACAGTCCAGATTTTCCCTATAGCACATTTCCCCCTTGCTAGCATAACGCAGGGAATTAGACCCAACAGTCATCTTCAGACCATCTGCTTTAGACAACCAGTTTACGTGCAGCTCAGAGCATTGTCAGGGAGCCGAATTTCCCAAAACAGTCCTGGAAAGAGTTTGGAGTGCCAAGGGTCAGGTACTTCAAGTGAGACAGTGAGAGTACCCCTAGGCGGTAAATATTCAAGCAACTTAGGCGCTCATTAGCATAGGTCTTATTAAACTGCATTTCTCAAAGTCAGACTCCTAAATGCCCATAGGAGCAAGAAATTTGAGGAGCCATAGCCCTGAATACAATCTCCATTCTGGGCTCATGGGCAGGTAGGAAAACAACTTCAAATGCTCTTCTGCATTGAAAAAGTCCACCTGTAATTTTATTCTGCAGTGGCTTATCAAATATTTGATTATAATTCATTAGAATTAAGCAATAGCATATTTCTCGAAAACTGTCCACACATGAGAACCAGGACAAACATGTTTACATCCCTTACTTCTGGTCAAGAGCTGCTGCAAATAACTGTGTCAGAACCTATGCCACAGAGCCAGCTTGCAGGAGGGACCTTGGTAGAAAACCGAGTTTTTAAATTTCTGTTAAATTATGTGTCACTTTCTGATGAGTGGCAAATATTTGACAGAGAAATAGGCTGCACAAAACTTACCTCATCTCTCTTCCTTCTCTCTCACATTTGCTGCCCTTTGAGGAGAGCTTTAGTTGAAGATCTTCCAGTTCAGTCTGAAGATGAAATTCTGCGTAAAACTAAGATGAGAAAAAAAGGGACTGAAGCCAGAGAGACTGTTTGCCAAATCAGTGATTTTCACAGAGCTCTGAACAAGCACATGCAGCTTGTCCAGCGGCACATATTGTTGTCTCTACTTGAGCAGGAATCATTTTACTGTCTGAAGTAACAGTACGAACCAGATGAAACAGCTTTCTGTGAATAATTTCTATTTAGACACTCTTCCTTTCACCAGGTCAGACAGCAGGGATCGTTCCAACTCATTCTTGCATTTGAAAAACTGATACAAACTATTAGAGGCAGCGGTTAAGTTATGGGATTGGAAGAACTGTGTGGGGCCCAAAAATACAAAGGGAAAATGAGGTGATGAGCAGCAATGTGAAATGGGAAGTGGTATTCCAAGAACCAAAGAAAACAGTACCTGAGGAATGACACTGTGTACTTGCCTGACAAGACTTGACTTTACACTGGAAAATAGTTAAGATTATTGTATTCTTCTATTTGATTAAAGCGAGGCTAGGAAGCTGAAGCTGCTGACATGGTTGTAAAAATAGAGCTCATCAAAACCTGTCCTCTGTAGAATGCCCCAGATTGGCCTGCCCAAGTTCATAAAATTAAGGAATAATAAAGAAGTGCCTTGATAAACATATAATTGCCTCATTCCCGTTCTAAGACAGATCATGCAACCCTCAGCTACACTGCCTTTAAACAGCATTTAAACAATCTTTCTAGAATCCCTGAAAATAAACCAATTCTATTTATCTCTTCTCCAAAGCAGGATATTGAAGTAATGAGATTAATTTGGTTTTTTTTCCAAAGCTACAATTCAAGCCATTTGCAAATAGGATTAGATCTCAAGATCTCAGACCAGCCTTCTGCCCACAAGAATATATGAACTCTTTATTAAGCTTTGGGGAATACTTTCTTAAAATAAAAACAACAACAAAAAATCAGTTCAGTTTGACTAAATCTGTGTATTAGAATGTAAATGTAGTAGTAAGGACAATCAATATAGATTAATGATTAGGAAAGGATTATATGTTGATGAAAAACTCTGATTAGATGGCTGCACACACTGTGGACCAAACAAACGTTTCATGAAAATGAGGGTGCAAGGGCAGGTGCACAGATTATTCTGCGTAGCATCAAATGCATTATTTGGTTTCGCTGGTGCAGGCTGTGATTCCGGGGGTACCTTTAAAACAGCACAAAGCTGTTTTTTCCCTTCCAGTTCTCCTTGAGTTGTAGTTCTGATTCACTGTAATCCAGAAATTAATATTAGTTGCAGGGAGAAAATGAGAGGGAGAGAGAGATGCTTATCAGGCTGTTCTGAGGCTTAATTAATATTTGCAAAGCTCTTTGAGCTTCTCTGATGACAGAAGCCATAGAGGGCAAACTGTTATTTTTTTCTATCATCATTAATTCGTTTTCTATTGAATCCATTGTGTCAATATATGAATCGTTGAACCCACATGCTTCATCCATTGTTGTACCGTGCTCTTTACAAGTGCTCTTTACAAGCTGCATTGTGGTGATTGAAAATACAAGAGGAAATAAAACAGAGGATAAATAAGCCCGCTTACAAGTTACAGACACAGGTTCAAACCCAGCATTTTATCCACTGAGCTGGAAAAAATTGCTGCCATAGCAATGATTGCATCAAACTGTACTGAATTTTTCCTTAGATATTGATATAACTGTCCCTTTAAAGACTGAGCTTCTATATGCTTGACCATAGTTTACCAAAGGAAAAAAAAAAAAGTTTCTTTTGGAGGCTTACTTATGTATTGCAGTTTTAAATCTCTAGTCTCACCATGAAGGACTCCCATGGCCAAGCATGATTAGGTGCCGCTTGTTGGGTGGTCCAGCAGCACAACATCACTTTCTGATGGGAGGAATGCCAAAAGCGACGCTGCAGGTGGCCTGGCCCAGCATCCCTTTCCATCCCTATTCACAGTGCTGTTGTGAACCCTTTACTTTTGTAAGGGCGTCTGTGGAAGCAATACAAATTTTTACTACTAATCACCGTCTAAACCTCCATGAATAAAATTAATTTGTGAGAAAAAGATTCATAGGTAGCATTTATCTGCCATTCAGTCGGCTTTCATTTCATATTTAAATGCTAGGGTTACCTGTTTGGGTGCCCACATACCTAATTTTTAACAATCCAACACATCCTCCCTCTTGAAAGACAAATATATTAATCAAAAATATTCATTTAAAAATTTCTACATTATTTTCTTTCCATTCAAAATATAAACCAATCTCACATTTAAACTCATTTTCAAGTCTATGGCAAATAAATATTTTTAGCTCCCTTATTTTACATGCTTGCTTAAACTTCAGATAGGAAATTTGAAATTACTATGATTCTTTGTTATTACCGAGGAACATCCCAGTGTTTTTTGACACTTCTATTACTGATTCCTAATGCTGCAGAAATTAAAGTGCTGACTGTCAGCTCATGTGAACCGACATAGTTCCAGCAAAAGTCCATCTTCCACCACCTAAAATGTTTCAACTGTGTGTGACTCCCTAGCAAGAGAATGCTTCTACCCACCATGCATAAGGGATACACATAAGCTGAGTTCCTGTTTAGAAGAAACATAGTTATACATTTTAGGAAATGTGTGTTGATTTATTTCCTCAGTCAAGGACACAGAAGAGCACAGACTGGAAGGAAGAAAACTGTGCTTTTTCAAGGGTCACCACAGCAGCCTCTCTTCTGCCAATCATTCCCTTCTCTCAGCCACTGCTCCTGCAGTCATTCCTTCACACAAGACAGTTCTTCTGTTAGACACCAAGCTGGACGCCATCGCACAGATTTGGTTATAGCTCACTTCACCGTCCCCCCCGCCATTTATGCCAGGAACAAGCTGCATTGTTTCTCTCTTGCTAAGGACATCATTTAGTTTTCACTCAGCCTTCAACAAGGTTATGCTCCCATTAAGAATAAGTATGTTTTGCCACCAACAGATTTGACTGCTGGAACATATTCATTTTTTAATTTAATGCTGTTCTAAAAAAGGGAGAGCTAAAATCATTACTATGAAAATTAGACCAGCATTTGGAAGGAAAAGACAAGCTCTTTCACAGCAAAGAGAGATTTGTAATAACACATCCCAATAGTCAGCCAAGTGCCTTGATTGTTGTTTTTTTTAAGCAGTCATTTTCTTTTATTTATAAATTTGGGATTATAATGAAAGATGACAATTGAGTAGGTTAAATTTTTAAAAAGAGCTGGCAAGAGAAATGGCAGTGAGAGTAGCGGAAGCTACTATTTGAAATGAATAAACACTGTGGAGAACACGTAGCTCCTTTTATGCTCTGCAGTTTTGTATAAAACTTGGAAACCAAGGGAATATCTGTCATTGCAAGCTGGAGAGGTGCGTGGTGATCTCCAAGCTAGTCTGTCCACAGAGCTCAAGTACAGAGTCTGATGGAGGTAGCAGCTGATGTCCTGCACTTGACTGCTTGCTTTAGCAAAACGTGGCACCTGACTTGGTAGCGTCTTTCAGCGTGCTGGTTAGCTTAGACACGGTGATACGCTGATACGCAGCTCGCACGGTCAAGACCTTACTTTGCCAATTTTACCTCAGAAACGCTTGCAAGCCTCTGTGTTGCATTAAGGCCATGTTAAGCAGCTTAAGGCTGTTATGTGCCCTCTTCACACTGATTTTGTAACTCATTTTGGCTTCCTTGATTTTCAAGGAAAACCCATTAGGACCAATCTCATTTGTTTCTTTCCACTGACTACCAAAGGTGCTAAATCATCCTATAAAATAATTCTCAGTTTTACTACGTAGCATGTTTTATGACTGTAATAATTGCAAGATTTAGTTATTCAATCTTCAACATATCATCTCAATGAATTTATTTTATACATTGAGGGACTAAGCTTCTCTTGTATGAAAAAAAACCTGAAAGACATCTGAATAGACCTGAAATATCAAGTCACATTACATAATTAAAGATAACGTGCTAATAGCTACATCATTCAAGAGATACATCCTATTAGAATGCTTTCATTCTCTAAATGAAGGATGAGGGCAAACATATATCTTAATTAACCACAGGCCTTTATAGGTCTTATTGCTTTAAAACCCTACACCAGTATTTCTAACTATTGGAAACCTGGGCAAAAAATATTCTTGAGACTGCTGGTGCTTTTAACTCCTGAAAGCTGGATGGTGCAATCCTTAAAGATCTTTATCAAATGGAAATGGAAATAGCATACTTAGAACTTAAAGAAAAAATCGTCACCAAAGTGGAAACTTCTGGCTCCTGTCCAAATAATGTTTCTTCTCTTCAGCCTACTTCTCAAACTAGCTGTTCTGAGCATCGCTAGTGGTATCATCTGATCTTTCCCTCTATTCTCATTCTCTGAGAATATCTTCATATTTGGAATTGAATATACTGTTGAACTGGATCTGATATTAAATTCTGAAATATTAGTCTTAAAAGAAACAAATCTTCACTGACTGGCCCAAAATGGATAACCATGTCTCACTAGGTTGGCTTACGTGTAAGAAGTACTCAAATCTGCCAAAAACACACAGTGAGGAGGTCAGTTCTCCAACTCAATATTACCTTGTACTTCACATCCTTGCTTTGCCAGAGACATTAAGCACATCTTGCTTAATGTACAGGAATAATATTTAGTGTAGGGAATTGCCTATTCGATATTCCCAACAAGAAGCTGACATAGGAGTGACTCCTCAGGATTAGACCAGTTGCCTGCATAGTCTGGCCTGCCTTGGAATAGGGGCAACGAATGATGTTAGAGGAAAATTTTAACAACAGAGCAGACCTCGAGGTTTCTTCCCTAGTGTGTTTCCCTAGTTTCAAAATTTTCATCTTGGAGACTGCCTCAGGCAGAAGTGATACCTCTACTTTTAAGAACTAGTTGACTTTGTATGTATATTATAGCGTATCTATTATAGCACGTTTGCTATATTACTATTTAAATTACCATAAGATTTTCTTTCATACTGATGCCTTAGATACTGCCACTTCTAAAATTGCTCACAAAATACTCGGATGGTGTAAGTGTAAACATTTCACTCTCCCACATTGATTCCTGCCGTTTTAAATGCTTTAAAACAAATCTGAGCTTAGTAATAAAAACAAGCACAAAGGAAAAGGAAATAACAACTTAACTGTGCAAATTTAAAGCTCCCTGAATATTGTATTTTTTTTTCTTTCATAGAAGCATTTAGATCGCTTCCATATTTAGACACTCAGAAATTCCAACTTACTTTCATTGCAGTGTGAATTTTGTTAATTATTTGTATTACACAAAATATTGGCGGGCTTGGTCAAAAAGATTTTTTTTCACTGCCTTTGTATAATTTGAATTAAAATGCTCCCCTCCCCCTTTCATCTCTCTAATGGGCTTTTTATCTAACTGAGTAACAGCTTTCTTGATAGTCTGTAGAAAAAATAGCTTCATGGAATTCACATTCTCTAAAGTAGGTCTTATGTTGACAGATTTACTCTTATTCCATTGAGTCTCTAAACATATTATTCCTTTAGAGATGCTAAGCATATCATTTCATAGGCCATTTACCTTTATAGTTATGGACATTTTAGGACTACTGAAGTATTAAAAATATTACATCTTAAGCTTTATGCCCTGTAAGTATAAAGATAAATAAATAAATAAACTGAATGAATGTGTGTATGTACGTCTACCTCTCTGCATACTATACAAGGCATGTACTGCAGCATGAGGTTGTATAAAGATTTTATCCGTGCAAATTTAGAAGAACTCATTAGTTCTAAGTGGTGAAGCTCAAAAATGAACCATGTCTGTCAGAAGATCTATACAATGCCAGTAAAAGCATCATTGGAAAGTTTTGCAGAATTGGATAAACTTGATTAATAACTGTTTTCCTGATCATTCTTTGCACTTGAAACTGATGCCTTAGAAGTCATAAAAAATACCAACACATTTCATACATCCAGTCTAGATGGGCAAATGTCTGTCTGTATTGTCTGACTTCACTATTTTAATAACAGTTTTATGCAGGAGTGAAATGTTGATTTTTTAACAGTGACATCTTACTAAAAAGCAGGCAAGCGTATTTTATGTCTGTCAGCAAAATTTCTCAGTGCTGTTGCAACGCAGATGTATGAACCTTGCATGATTCTGTCTATATACTGTACACCAAGGAAACCCAAAAGATGTACCAACACTGCAGTCACTTCTGCCTAACTTAGCAGATAGATCAGAGCTGCTACTTGAGACGACAACTAGCAACAGAGCCAAGGAAGCACAGGACATGGGCACATCACAGGGTGACTTGCAGTGAACGTTCTTGTGACAAAACAACGTGCTCTAAATAAGCAATTCTGGGGCTTAACGCAACTTGATCTAGTGGGAGGTGTCGCTGCCCGCGGCAAGGGGCTTGGAACTAGACAATCTTTAAGGTCCCTTCCAAACCAAACCATTCTATGATACTATGAATTTTAAAGCCAGCTTTGAAATATCTACCAAAGTGCAGGGTATCACTTCAGACTTCTCATTCTTGGTTGTCCAGAAGGTAACAGAAGCCAAAACTTTATAACTCGCACAAACTCGCGGGTGGCCAGTAACTCGCGAGCAGTGTAAAACAGTTATTTCTGAGTGCGATATGTGCAAAATCCGATTAGGAGGACACCCCCTAACCTCTGACACTTTGCATATTCGGGAAGGTAAACCCTTGTGGTCTACGTGGCAAATAGATTACATAGGGCCCTTTCGTAAGTCGGGAAACAAACAATATGTTATTGTGATGGTAGAAGTAGTCTCTGGACTAACATGTGCAGAAGCTGTTCTGAAAGCAAATAGCAGTTCCAGATTATATGGTAACTCCCACCACTTCATGTAGTTACCTGCAAACCCTGATCAAATATCATCGACAAGCCATCTCAGAGTCAACAACACAATCTACGACTGATAGATCAAAATCTAAATCACCGAGAAAATCCAGTGCTCCGGATGCTCCAAGCACTTCGGGAAACTAATTTCCCCTCCTCCTGCCAAGAATAGTGAATTTGCAAGGCAGCGGAGGAGGGAAGAGTTGCAAGAATATAATGCAAAGATTGAAAATGCTTTACAACCTGATGGTACTCAATTGAGGGGGTTGCCAAAGGATTGGCAAAACATATTAAGATTAGTACATAATGCAGATGGGGATTTGGAATTAACATGTGCGGTTGGTCCAAGGCGTTATCCTGTAACATTTTTGATAGACACGGGGGCGCAAATTTCTACCTTGAGGGCTGAGGAAGCCGAGTATTGCGGCGTTCCTTTATCCTCAAAAACTATAAATATAAAAGGAGCATTTGGGAACTCCACTTTACAAAACGTGGCCAAGGTTACCCTACACCTCCCTGGGGAAAACAAACCAATTCAAACGGAGATGGTTGTGGGGAATGATATTCCCTTCAACTTGTTGGGTTTGGATGTTCTTACAGGTCGAGCATGGAGGGATGAACACGGTCGTTACTGGAATTTTGGCACACGATCACTTCAAATAAGATTGCTGCAGCGTGCCCCGCGCCTACCTCAAAGCAGGATAACTAAAATCAAACAATATTCTATCCCAGCCGCGGCTAGGGACGGAATTAGAGAGGTAATTGATGATTTAAAGAAAAGGGGAATTATTATACCCTGTCATTCCCCATTCAGTTCTCCAATTTGGCCTGTCAGGAAGCCCACCGGTAAGTGGAGACTGACAGTGGATTACAGGAAGCTGAATGCTAATACCAACAATCTTGTGGTGGCAGTGCCAAATTTATCCAATCTAGTATTGGAAATCCAAGAAGCGGCACATCCGGTGTTACCTTCTCTGGATATTAAAGACATGTTTTTCCACATCCCTATTGATTCTGAAGATCAGAAATATTTTTTACAGAGATGAAGAACCCTACATGGAAAGCATATTTGCCAGATGAGCATTCAAGACACTAAACTTTTCAGGTTAGTTTCTGTTATGTTATCCATAATCAGAGTATCTCATTTAGTGGTTCGTATTACTATTTTTCACTATTACTCTTCATTCTTATTCTGACCAGTCTGCCTGTTTCTATAGTTACTGATCTGATTTTCTTCTTTACAAAGAACAAAAGAAAGAAAATCTATGCTTTTTTTTGGAGAGAAGAGGGGTTACCCCTTCTCAGAGACAGAAAGCAGCAGCTTCACGTAGAACAGAAGCAGACAGGCTGTGGCACTTGGGCAGCACACAGCTCCCACACCAGGGTTACAAGTCATGGCCAGTGAAACAGTTGCATCTGCATGGAAGTCAAAACATAATCCAAAAGTTTAGTAGGAAACGTGCTTAGTGCCACACCACTTGACCCAGGGCTCTGTCTAGAACTTCCGGATGTAGTTACAGCCCATGCACTGCTGTGACCTCAAGGCAATTTCATTTTCAGTGAGACTTCTTGGAGGTATGTACCTTTCTAGTATGGAAAGGTACCTCCTAAAATTAACTCCTCCGATTCTTTAGAGTTATTTAAAGTTTTAAATACTAAAAATTTAAATAAGAAAGTCTTAACACACTCCCAGCTCCCATCCTTGTGCACTTGCCAACTCTTCCCTGAAAGTAAAATAAAGCATTAGGTGTTAATAGTATTTCTCAGAATTCATCTGAAAAGACTTGTACATCTTTATTGGTTCATCTTTTGCAGTGATTAAATCATTGATTTTTAACCAAAGAACACACCAGATCCATTACAGTTTTCTGCACTGTTTTCTGTGACCTGTATGAAGAAAGTTTTATCCAGTAATTCCTGTGCAAACCTAATGAAGTGGGAGCTAATCTAGTCTAAAGCAAATCTCTAGAAGAAAACCTTTCTGAAGTGATAGAGAATCTACTATCATGTTTAAGTCACTTACTTATTGCACAAAAGAAATAAGGAGAATCATAGAATCATAGAATTATTCAGGGTGGAAGAGACCTCTAGGATCATCAAGTCCAATCTTCATCTTCATCTCCCTGGCCATTAGACCATGTTCTGAAACGCCACGTCTACTCGTTTTTTGAACACCTCCACGGATGGTGACTCCACTACTTCCCTGGGCACCCTGTTCCAATGCCCGACTACCCTTTCAGTAAAGAACGTCTTCCTAATATCCAGTCTAAACCTCCCCTGGCTCATGCACCTTCAGTAAACTTGCAGATGACACAAAATTAAGTGAGGGTGTCAATCTGCTTGAGGTTAGGAAAGCTCTGCAGAGGGATTTGGACAGGCTGGAGCAATCGGCTGAGGTCAATTGTATGAGGTTTAACAAAGCCAAGTGCTGGGTCGTGCTCTTTGGTCACAACAACCCCAGGCTTGAGGAGGAGTGGCTGGAAAGTTGCCTGGCAGAAAACGACCTGGGGGTGTTGGCCAAAAAGCAGCTGAACATGAGCCAACAGTGTGCCCAGGTGGCCAAGAGGGCCAATGGCATCCTGGCCTGTATCAGAAACAGTGTGACCAGCAGGAGGAGCAGGGATGTGATTGTGCCCCTGTACTCAGCACTTGTGAGACTGCACCTTGAGTACTGTGTCCAGTTCTGAGCACCACAGTACAAGAAGGGCATTGAGGTGCTGGAGTGGGTCCAGAGAAAGGCAACAAAGCTGGTAAGGGATCTGGAAAGCATGCCTTGTGAAGAGCAATTGAGGGAATTGGAGCTCTTTAGTCTGCAGAAGAGGAGACTGAGAGGAGACCTTATTGCTCTCTACACCTACCTAAAAGGAGGTTGTAGCGAGGCTGCTGTTGGTCTCT